>OY796661.1:50164472-50323815 GCA_963680705.1 Rhagium mordax
TTTAATTGATTGTCTTTACTTTTCACAAATTGAAAGCTTATCCCCATAGACGGATTCTTAATGTCCTTCAAGCCTCCAAAAATAATGCTGTATTTGCCTTCGGTAAAATCAGATAAATTGTTTCTCATTAAAGGCGTCACCCTTTTCGGTAGAAAAGCCTTATTATCCTCCAGTTCAATCAACATGCTATCGCCAAATTTTGTGGTCACTACTTGAGCTGATAATATTGGCTGAGGACTGTTTATTGGTAAGTCGGACACCTTAACGAGTGGTTTCGTTTCTAAAAGCACAATTTTATTCAGTTCTTGTAAATTAGCCACATTCATGATTTGAAATTTAAACAAAAAAGATTAAAATGTACTCACTTTGTAATTAATAGCGATAGTCTCACTAAAACACTAAAAAAAGTATGAAATGTACTGCTGAACTATGAAGCGTACAGACTTATTAACTGCTGAACTATTCAGACTATAATTAATAGCGATAATCACACTAAAACACCAAAAAACTATGAAATGTACTGCTGAACTATGAAGTGTACAGACTGCTGAACTATTAAGCCTAGAATAACAATACGCTGACTTTTATATCCTTTCCCCCTCCCCATACTTCATTGCGAGTCAGCAAAAACCGTGAGAACGCTTTAACCTTGAACGCTAGCGGTCGGCCGAAAGCCATTAATCACACACCATCAAAGACTTCTTTGTTCTAAAACTAGAGCGCTTTAACCTTGAACGCAGGTGTGCGTATGACTCATCATTCTTAGAAATGGATGTTGCTCTTTTAGTCACGTACTCACCACCCACACGCCGCACTCCTTTGATCTAGCCGTCTATAGACAAGTCTCGACAAGTCGCTAGCCTTGAGCGCACACGTGTGCCATTCTTAGAAATGGATGTTGCTGCTCTTTTAGTCACGTACTCACCACCGGAAACCATTAATCACTCCTTTGATCTAGCCGCCTACAGACAAGTCGCTAGCTTCAACCTTGAACGCAGAATGACTCATCGATTACGCCGGAAACCATTAATCACAGCTTGTTTACATATATCTGACAGCTATTCTTGGAACCACCCACACAGACTCCTTTGTTCTAAAACCGCCTACAGACAAGTCTCAACAAGTCGCTAGCTTTAACCTTGAGCCACCTACATTAGTTTGTTCTCTACCTATGAAGACATCCTCCAGGTCTTCAGCAGGTGGGAGTGGAGGGGGTAAAATTCGTCAAAAAAGTCCCAAATGAACCTCCATAAGAAATAACATGGGATTTTGACCCCGTAGCCCCATAGCCTATCTACTGTTATTTATCAAAAATGAAATTAAGTATAGTATTTTACAAACTAATAATGAAATTGAACAACTGTGGGTGAGAGTCAAGATAAGTAATGTCATGTATTTAGTATGAGTGATTTATAGACCACCAAATCTGGAATGCAACACATTTCTAAATTCATTTGAAAATACCGTAGTAAGTGAATTGCCTAACAACTTCAAATATTTATATTATTTGGGAGATTTCAACATAGATCAGCTGCAATTACATAACCCTGCAACAAAATTATTTACTAACACTATGGACTGTTTAGATATAGAACAAATAATTCATGAACCAACTCGCACGACGGCTTCATCGTCAACACTTATTGACTTGATATTAGCAACAAATCCAGTTAGTATATTGGACAAGGGTGTCATCGCTATGCATAATCTTTCAGATCATGATTTAGTATATTGTAAAATAAATGCTACAATAAAATCTACAAATAGAGAAATTATATACAGAGATTATAAAAATTTTAGTCATGAATATATTTTAATATTCATTTACACTCTCTACCAATTTTTCATGTAACTCTAATTGAAAATTTAGAAGAAAAAGTTGCTTTTTTAAATGAATGTTTAAGTGATCTTTACAACACTCAAATTCCAGAAAAAAAATGTACAATAAAGGGACCGTACACGCCATGGGTAACTTATAATTTAAAACAGATTATGAAGCAAAGAGACAAGGCTAGAAATAAGTATAATAAAAATAAAACTGCAGCTAACTGGGAGTATTATAAAAATATAAGAAATTTTACGAATATAGCTGTAAAGAGAGAAAAAAGGCTTATTTAAATTATAAAATACAAAACGGTGACATATCGCAGACATGGGCAGAACTAAAAAAAATTAATGTAATTCATAAAAAAAAAGGTTAATATTCCAGAATCTCTGCAAAACCCAGACGACATAAATAATTTTTTTATTAATTCAGTACCTAAGTTGCAAAACAATAAGAAGTTCGATGTAATTAATTTTTATAATAATAACACCAAAGATAACATTAACAGTGACTTTTGTTTCTCACCAGTCGATGACAGTTGTGTGACTAAAATATTATCAAATATTTCTACTAAAGCGGCAGGTGATGATGGTTTTAATATCACATTCATATTATTATGTTGTCCTTATATTGTCTCCATTATCACGCATATTGTTCATTATTGTCTGGAAAACAGTGTCTTTCCAAATCAATGGAAAATAGGTATAGTAAAACCAATTCCTAAATGTAATATAGTAACTGAATATAAAGATCTAAGGCCAGTTTGCATTTTGCCGGTACTCTCAAAAATACTTGAAAAAATCATAGAAAGTCAGCTTAGAGAACATACCTATAAACGATAAATAAATAATTCCATTATACCAGTCAGGTTTTAGGCCACACCATAGCTGCCTCACTGCTTTGCTGAATATTAGTGATGAGATTATAACATCTAATGATAATGGCCAGATTACAGCCCTTATTCTTCTTGATTTCAGTAAGGCATTCGACACTTTAGACCACGATATCTTAATTGCAGTATTACATTTCATAGGCCTTACTGAAAAAGCAATCAGCTTATTAAGTAATTACTTAACAGGAAGAAGACAAAGGGTTGTAATAAATAACGAGTCGTCTAATATACTTGAAGTATCGTCTGGTGTACCCCAAGGCTCAATACTTGGGCTTCTGTTGTATACTGTATATACTTGCAACTCTTTTTCTTATATTACTTATGGTGGATACCACTTCTACGCAGATGATACTCAGCTATATTATTCTTTTGACGCCAGTGATGTTCAGCAAGCTAGTGATAATATAAATTTAGATCTATTGAGCATAACTCAAGCTGCTGCTGAACATTCTTCAACAATAAATTCAACTAAATCAGCATTAACTGTATTTGGTAAAAAAACTGTTTTAGAAGAGGTAAGAAATAGTATTAATATAAGGGTAGGGGGCAATTTATTGACAGCAGTGAACGAAGTAAAAAATCTGGGAGTAATTATGGATTCGGATATAAAATTTAAAAAGCAAATAAGCGAAATGATCCGAAAGGCATATTATAATTTAAAAATACTATATATCAGCAAGGATATGCTTACCAGGAAATTAAGGGCATCTTTATGTGAATCGCTAGTTTTGTCACAATTTAACTATTGTGACGTACTGTATGGTTTTTGCATTGACAAACAAGATTGCTACAGAATACAAAAAGTTCAAAATTCTTGCGTAAGATTTATATACGGTATAAAAAACGGGATCATGTTAGCTACAAACTTAAAGAATTAAACTGGCTTAATATGTTGGATAGAAGAAAGTATCATTCTTTGTGTTTTTTTCATAGGCTGATATTGTTAAAATCACCACAATATTTATACAACAAGATCAGATTTCGCACTGACATACATAATATCAACATTAGAAAAAAAGATATGCTTTTCATGCCCCGTCACAAATCAGTCTTATATCAACGGTCCTTTTCCTATAATATAGTAAAGTTATATAATCAGATCGATAAAAATATGAAACTTATGCCAATGTCAAGTTTAAAAAAAAAGTTAAGCAACTATTTTAAAAGATTTTTCTTTCCTCAGCATGTTGTTCTTTAAATTATTACTATATGTATGATGTGGTATTTAACTAAATAGGGCGTAACAGAAAATATATATTTACTTTCTTTGTGTTTGTCAAGTGTAACATTTCATTCTGAAATGCCCTAATTGAAGGATGTATGGAAGATCTTTGGCTGCTATTGGCTAAGCTTTTAGCAGTACATTGAATGCATTCCTTTTCATTCCATGTATTGATATATCATTCTTTTTCTTTTTGTTTAATTTGTTTTAAAATTGGAGTGAATATTATTATTATTATTATTATTTATTAATGTATAAATCAGATACCTTTAAGGTATTTCAAGATTTTGTTGCAAAGAGTGAAGCTCATTTTAATTACACAATAGTTAATCTATATTGCGATAACGGTGGCGAATATATGTCAAAAGAAATGAGAACTTTTTGTTCTGAAAAAGGAATTACTTATCATTTAACAGTGCCTTATACCACACAACAAAATTTAGTTGCTGAACGAATGAATAGAACACTTACAGAAAAGGCTAGAGCCATGATACACGGTGCTGTTTTAAATAAATGTTTTTGGGGTGAAGCAATTATAACTGCTACATATCTACTAAATTTAACCCCTACAAATGCATTAAGTCAACACAAAACACCTTTTGAACTGTGGCATAATAAAAAGCCCAGATTAGACTATTTAAAAGTTTTTGGGTCTACTGCTTACATTCATAATAAAACCAGAAAAAGCAAATTTGATGAAAAATCATTTAAAGGTATACTGGTTGGATATGAACCTAGTGGTTATAAAATATTTAATCCAGAAACATATAAGTTTATCACAGCATGTGACGTTATATTTGATGAAATTAATTTTAGAACATCAAGGCCCCATTTAGAACTTGATGAAGGGGTTGAAACAAAAAACCTCGAAGGTGTTAAAATATCTAAAACTGAACTCAGACGTAGTGAGAGACTTAAAAATCGCAATGAAATATCATACCAGGAAAATGATTAGAAATTCTCATGTGTGCACAGTCTTTATTGCAAATTCCGTCATGTTATCAAGAAATTAGTAAACGGGATGATAAAGATAAATGGGAAGAAGCAATTAATGATGAAATTAACTCTCCCTTACATAATAATACATGGTCCCTAGTACCTAAGCCTGTAAATAAAAATATCGTAGTTTGTAAGTGGGTGTTTACAATAAAGAATGATTTACATGGAAACCCATCAAAATATAAAGTACGTTTAGTAGCAAGGGGGTTTAGTCAACGTTATTTGATATTGACCATGCATTTAGATTAGGAAAGATGGTAGAAGGTAATATCAGAACGATCCTGGTTAAGTTCGTTAACTACTGGAAAAGATCACAAATACTTAATGCTAAGAAATCGCTAAAAGGCGCAGGTATATCCCTTTTTGAGGACCTAACTAAGGATCGATATGAGGTGTTGATGGCGGCAAAGAAGAAGTATGGCAAACATCAGGCTTGGTCAGCAGGAGGAAAGATTTTTGCATTTTCAAATGGAAAGAAAATTCTTATCAATGATGAATAATGTTAATGAGTGACTTTATTGACATGGTATAAATATGTTTGTTCGTGCGAATTGTTATTTGGTTTTTCAATTAATTGTTTTTTTGTAATAAATGAACACTATCTATACACGTTCTTCTTTAAGTCTCTTTATAATTTGGTTTTTGTCTATCAATACATTTCTTATTTGAATAAATAAATGTAGGTACTTTTTAAGTAATAAAATGGAACAAATTAGAAAATAGAAATTATATTATGATAATTCTTGCAGTAATGCACCTTAGTTTAGTTCTTCAATTTAACACAACATTATTTTTTATTCTTAGTAAATTTCAATTATTTTTTTTTGTTTAGTAAAGTAAATTTATATGTAAACCTATTTGTATATAATTGGAGCTTCCATAGCTTCTCATCTATGAATAGCTCGCGATTAAGTTTTAGTCATTTTAACATTCGTTCTATTTGCACAGGCTTTGATTTGTTTTCTGAATTAGTACTAAATGAAAATTATACAGTAATTGGATTATCTGAAACCTGGTTGGATATTTCAACACCTGATGATGCACTTCAAATTGAAAATTACAAATTAATTAGAAAAGATCGTCTAACTAGAGGAGGTGGAGTAGCATGTTATATAAAAAACTTTAAAAAATATAAAATTTTGGATGTTCCTAATACCGGTACAATTGAGCAGTTGTGGATAAGTTTCAAAATTGAAGGTAAGAGACTGTGCCTTGGTACATTATATAGGCCACCCAATACTAATTTGTTAGAATGCATTGACAATCTTGAAACCGTTGTAGAGAATTTTTTACCTCAATACGATTATGTGTTGTTTGGAGGAGATCTTAATGTTGATATGTTAAGTACAAATGCTCCGAACTACATTCAATTTAAGAATTTTTTAAACAAATTTAGTTTATATCAAGTGATATCTGAACCTACTAGAATTACCGATACCTCTAGAAGTTTGATTGATGTTATTGTCTCAAATGATAAAAATATTATAACTGGCAGTGAGGTAGTTAGAACTGATGATATATCGGACCATTATCTGGTCGTATGTAATTTAAATATAAAAAAACCTAGACAACCATTAATTTTTCGTAATTACCGAGACTTTTCCAGCTTTGACTATAATTTATTCAAGGCTGACCTTAACCTAATTGACTTTGATCATATTTATCGATTGGATAATATTGACGAAATGGTTACTTTTTGGAATACTAATATAACTGAAATTTTTAATAATCATGCGCCAATCAAAACAATTAGAATTACAAAATCACCAGCTCCCTGGCTCACAGAAAATATTAAAATCATGATGAAATTAAGGGACAAAGCTAAATTAAATCATAAGAAATCTAAAAGCAATGCAGACTGGGAATATTATAAAGAGCTGAGAAACTTAGTCAATATGGCTGTTAAGTCTCAACAAAGAGCATATTTACAGTATGAATTTAAAAAAGATCCAAAAAACTTTTGGAAGGTTTTAAAATATTTAAATATAAATTCTAACAGCCAAAGTCCACTTCAGTTCTAACTGACTCTAATGAGTTTAATGATTATTTTGTAAATAAAACTCCCAAAGGTGAAATAAACGAAACATTTATTTCTGACACGTTTGACAACAAAAAGTTTCCTGGTATTAATGAGGAATTTAATTTCGAACCTATTTCTGTAAAAAAAGTGGAAGAAATATTTCACACTATTAAAACTAATGCTAAGGGTTCTGATGATATCAACTTAAAAATGTTATCGTTAGTTATACCTCAGTTGAGTAGACATTTAACATTTATTATTAACAAATGTTTGTTAAGTGGGGCATTTCCCAACATCTGGAAAGAAGCCTACGTCATTCCTGTGCCTAAGACCAATAATCCTTCTAGTATCTCTGACTTTCGCCCTATTAGTATTCTTCCCACTGTTTCTAAAATATTAGAGAAAATTGTATATGAACAAATGGCTGCTTTTCTAGAAAATAATAATGTACTACCGGTCACCCAATCAGGATTTCGTACAAAACACAGTACAACCACTGCATTACTGCATGTGACTGATGAGTTATATAGAGCTCTTGATAATCAGCATCTTGTCTTTTATTACTAGATTACAGTAAAGCGTTTGATACGTTAGACCACAAAGTATTGTGTACAAAGTTGAGATACTTCGGCCTCAGTGACGTAGTTGTGTAATTTATTGCTAGCTACCTTGACAATAGAAGCCAAAGGGTCGTATTAGATGGTGCTAGGTCTAATATAGTTAATGTCAGAAAGGGGGTTCCTCAGGGGAGTGTGCTGGGTCCACTACTTTTCTCTATTTACTCTGCAGATTTTTCTAAATTTTTGAAGTACTGTGAATCACACCAATATGCTGATGACTTTCAAATTTTTTTTAGTTTTTCATTAAATGATGTTGCTATTGCAGTAGAGAAAATTAATGTGGACTTAGCCAAGATTTGTCTTATTTCTAAAGCTCATGGTCTAATTCTCAATTAATTAAAAACACAATTAATGGTAGTCGGTAGAAATAGAGACCAACTTCTGGGTAACCCAATTTTTAACATTAAACTTAATGGAGTCGTGTTAACACCCACTAATAATTGTAAAAACTTGGGCTTATATTTTGATGACAATCTTAGGTTTCAAAATCATGTTAGCCACATCATCCAGAAATCCTATGGTAAACTGAAGGTATTGTATATTCACAAAGATAAACTTTCAACTGATATTAGACTAAAGCTGTGTGATTCGCTAATTCTTAGCCACCTTGCATACTGTGACGTGGTATACTGGCCAGCGTTGTTAAGTAAAGATAAAGTAAGCCTGCAAAGATTACAAAACAGCTGCTTTAGGTTTAGTTATAATCTTAGAAAATTCGATCATATTTCTGGTAGGTTCAACGACTCTAAATGGCTTAATCTTGATGAGCGTTTTAGAGTTCATCTAGCTTGTCTTGTTTACAAAATTAACACGTTTAAAACTCCCAAATATCTACACGACAAATTAAAAAAAAATATGCATAATCGTACAACAAGAAACAAATCCTTATATACTGTTCCTCGACACAGTACCTCTCTTTTTGAAAGATCTTTTAGTTTTAATGATGCAAAAATATTCAATCAGCTACCTCCAACTCTTAAATCTCTAACTAGTTTTAACTCATTCAGAAAACACGTCAAGACCTTGATCTTAGATAATAGAAATAATGAATTTTTAACATACTGTTTTCCTCTTATTTCATCGCTATTTTTATTTTTTTATTTTATTTGGTATATTAATGTATATGTAATTAATTATAACTTAAATATTTTATTTTGTTTGGGGTGGTTAAGTGGAAGAGCACCCATGGTGAACTTCGCCACTCCTCGTATTCATAATTATATTGTTAGATTATTTGAAATTTGAATAAAGACATATTATTATTATTTTTTTTTTTTTTTTTTTCCGTTTCGGAACGAAAGTGCTGGACAGTCTCCCTGTGGCCTCCGACACCACACAGCGAGAGCGCCAGCGAATAATCTACAGCAACTCCCCACATCCCGCAGGGTTAGTCACTGTAGATTCCAGACTCGTGTGCTCTAAGTAGACGAAGGGATCCCAGGATGACCGCTTTCTACATTTGACCAGCCAACCATTTTGCCGATGTTTGGCAGACAGGCATGGTCTTCAATGCGGAGAGCAGCGTGGGCTTTATACCTCCGAGTACACCGATTATCAGGACGACCATTTTGACAGAGTAGCCTGGGTATAGCACTTGGAGCTCGTACCGGAGATCTCTGTATTTAGTCCGTTTCTCCTCCTCCTTCAAGGCGATGTTTGTCTCAGCAGGTGCTGAGAACTCGATGACATACATCACCTTGGTCTGATGGTCGAGGAGGACTATGTCAGGCTTATTGGCGTGAATTCGCCTGACGGTCGGGAACGAGTAGTTCCAGTAAATCCGGCATTTCTCGTTCTCGACAACGGACTCGATATCTCCGGGGACGTAAGGCAGCACTGGTGTTTGGTCTATCTGGTACGAGTGCCGTAGATGGTAGTATAGCACTCGTAAAGCCGCGTTATGTCGTTGGATGTAGACCGAAGTCGCATAAATCGGGCATGCAGATAATAAATGCATGAGCGACTCCGGCGCCTGCCGACAGGTCCTGCAGTTGATATCAGGTACCTCTACACCCATCACGCGACTGCGATAGACCAATGTGTTAATAACACCATCTTGGCAGGCCACAATATATCCCTCGGTCTCCGACTTCAGCCCCGCTGACCTTAAAAATGCGAAGGTCAGCTCTGTCGATAAACCCAGTGCTTCTATGTTGTTATAGAAAACACCGTGCATGGGTTTATCGACGTGCTGCCTGAACAGATTTCTCTGTTCGGCAGCTTTGATGTGGGCTGTCAGACGATTAGGCGGAAGCTCAGTGACTGAGTCACCTCGCCGGCCTTCTCGCCTGTGGTCGAACACGAGACCGAGTTCATCTGCGGCCCTCTGTGCTGCCCTAAACAATAAAGCGCCAACTCCCACAGTTTCATGATCTCTCACTAACTGTAGGAGTGGGTCCGAGCTCCTGATGACATTACATGCCATACTCAGTGCCACTCTGCCATGCATGAACTCCAGACTCAAGAGTCCTCGGCCCCCCCGTTGACGTGGAAGGTACACACGAGGAACGGACGATCTAGGATGAATACTCCTATGAATATTCATCATCTTGCGGGTATTCCTGTCCAATTGACGCAGCTCATCTACTCCCCATTTGACTACGCCAAAGGAGTAGAGCAGAATCGGAACGGCAAGCATATTAGTGGCAGACACCTTGTTCTTCCCCGAAAGTTCTGATGACCAGATCTTTCGGAGTCGGTGTCTGTACTTGCCACGGAGAGAATCCTTTATTTGGTTCACATCCTGGATGTGGCGTTGTTCCACACCCAGGTATGTGTAGGTCTCTCCGGCATCCAAATGTCGTAGGATGCTTCCGTCTGCGAGCTGCGCATCTTCGTGGAATTCCCCGCATCGTCCTCTCTTGAGGTGGACGACTGCGCATTTGTCCAACCCAAACTCCATTCCAATTGCCCGCGTGTATTCCTCGACCACCCTGAGAGCATTTTGAAGTTCTCGCTCTCCGGAGGTATACAGTTTAAGGTCATCCATATAAAATAGATGGGTGACCTTATGCCTCCGGTTGCTGGGTGGCCCACACTGATACCCGCGGGTTTGGCGGAGTCCAACAGATAGCGGCAGCAGTGAGATGCAGAAGAGGAGCGGACTCAAAGAGTCACCCTGAAACACTCCTCTCTTAAATGTCACCAACTCTGTCGAAACTCGCTCGGCACCGGATGTTATGGTGAAGCGAGTTCTCCAAAGCGGCAACAGTTGTTCGATGCATCTCACTAGTGGTGCTGGTACCGCAAGACATCCGAGCAAGTGTAACAAAAGCTCGTGGGATGTTGTATCAAATGCCTTGCGATAATCAATCCAGGCCATTGACAGATTCCGCTTGTACTGCACAGAATCCTGTGTAATACAGCGGTCTATCAGCAGGTTTTCCTTGCAACCTGCCAGGCCCTTCTTGGCACCACGCTGTTCGTTTATCTGTTGGTAGACCGGATCAACAGACCTCAACATCCTGGTATACAAGATACGAGTAAATAACTTGTAGCAGGAGTTGAGGCAGGTAATCGGTCTATAATTTTTTGGGTCAGACAGATCCCCCTTTTTGGGGATTAGCACAGTTCGCCCCTCGACAAACCAGTCCGGAATTTGCTGCCCCTCGTTCAACCATGAGTTGAAAACTCGGGCCAGATGGCGGTGGGTGGAAGGAAACTTCTTCCACCACCAGTTGTTTATACCATCTGGACCCGGGGCAGCGAAGTTCTTGGTTCCAACAAGTGCTTGTTGAACCTCTTCCGTACTGATTGCCGGGCACACTTCTTCTGACTCTTCTAAGACTCTACGACAGAGAGCCTCGAAGTGTGCTATAGCTGGAGTGTCATTATCGAATGGACTCGCGACTTCGTAGATTCCTTTCCAGAAGGCTTCGACATTATCAACAGTTGGCGGATTTTCGACAACACGCTGTGGCTCTTGGAACAGGCGAGACGGGTTTGTTTGAAACAATTTGTTTTGTTCCAAACTCCGCATTCGCCTGACCAAAGTTTTCTTAATAGCCATTAGCGCTCGAATCCTATCTAGACAGTGCTGCTTGATGGTCTGCAGCACTGTGCGATTTAGAGTGTGGTGTTGGCGTCTCAGTCCGGCTGCCACTCGCCGGACCTTCGGTGTAAATGGTCTACCTGCGACTATATAATCCACCACACTCTGGATTCGAGAAGCGTGTTGCCTTGCTGATCGAATTTTAGCTTCGATCTTCTGTACGCGCCGCTTAGCTTTCTCGACCCTATCAACTGCGCTTTATTATTATTATTATTATTATTATTATTATTTTTTTTTTTTTTTTTTCCGTTTCCGGATGAAAATGCTGGACAGTCTCCCTGTGGCCTCCGACACCACACAGAGAGAGCGCCAGCGAATAATCTACAGCAACTCCCCACATCCCGCAGGGTTAGTTACTGTAGATTCCAGACTCGTGTGCCCTAAGTAGACGAAGGGATCCCAGGATGACCGCTTTCTGCATTTGACCAGCCAACCATTCTGCCGATGTTTGGCAGGCAGGCATGGTCTTCAATGCGGAGAGCAGCGTGGGCTTTATACCTCCGAGTACACCGATTATCAGGACGACCATTTTGACAGAGTAGCCTGGGTATAGCACTTGAAGCTCGTACTGGAGATCTCTGTATTTAGTCCGTTTCTCCTCCTCCTTCAAGGCGATGTTTGTCTCAGCAGGTGCTGAGAACTCGATGACATACATCACCTTGGTCTGATGGTCGAGGAGGACTATGTCAGGCTTATTGGCGTGAATTCGCCTGACGGTCGGGAACGAGTAATTCCAGTAAATCCGGCATTTCTCGTTCTCGACAACGGCCTCGATATCTCCGGGGACGTAAGGCAGCACTGGTGTTTGGTCTACCTGGTACGAGTGCCGTAGATGGTAGTATAGCACTCGTAAAGCCGCGTTATGTCGTTGGATGTAGACCGAAGTCGCATAAATCGGGCATGCAGATAATAAATGCATGAGCGACTCCGGCGCCTGACGGCAGGTCCTGCAGTTGATATCAGGCACCTCTACACCCATCACGCGACTACGATAGACCAATGTGTTAATAACACCATCTTGGCAGGCCACAATGTATCCCTCGGTCTCCGACTTCAGCCCCGCTGACCTTAAAAATGCGAAGGTCAGCTCTGTCGATAAACCCAGTGCTTCTATGTTGTTATAGAAAACACCGTGCAGGGGTTTATCGACGTGCTGCCTGAACAGATTTCTCTGTTCGGCAGCACGTTATTATTATTATTATTATTATTATTTTTTTTTTTTTTTTTTTTTTTTTTTTTTTTTTTTTTTTTTTTTTTTCGGTTTCCCGAACCTAATGCTGGACAATCTCCCTGTGGCCTCCGACACCACACAGAGAGAGCGCCAGCGAATAATCTACAGCAACTCCCCACATCCCGCAGGGTTAGTCACTGTAGATTCCAGACTCATGTGCCCTAAGTAGACGAAGGGATCCCAGGATGACCGCTTTCTGCATTTGACCAGCCAACCATTCTGCCGATGTTTGGCAGGCAGGCATGGTCTTCAATGCGGAGAGCAGCGTGGGCTTCATACCTCCGAGTACACCGATTATCAGGACGACCATTTTGACAGAGTAGCCTGGGTATAGCACTTGGAGCTCGTACCGGAGATCTCTGTATTTAGTCCGTTTCTCCTCCTCCTTCAAGGCGATGTTTGTCTCAGCAGGTGCTGAGAACTCGATGACATACATCACCTTGGTCTGATGGTCGAGGAGGACTATGTCAGGCTTATTGGCGTGACTTCGCCTGACGGTCGGGAACGAGTAGTTCCAGTAAATCCGGCATTTCTCGTTCTCGACAACGGACTCGATATCTCCGGGGACATAAGGCAGCACTGGTGTTTGGTCTATCTGATACGAGTGCCGTAGATGGTAGTATAGCACTCGTAAAGCCGCGTTATGTCGTTGGATGTAGACCGAAGTCGCATAAATCGGGCATGCAGATAATAAATGCATGAGCGACTCCGGCGCCTGACGGCAGGTCCTGCAGTTGATATCAGGTACCTCTACACCCATCACGCGACTGCGATAGACCAATGTGTTAATAACACCATCTTGGCAGGCCACAATGTATCCCTCGGTTTCCGACTTCAGCCCCGCTGACCTTAAAAATGCGAAGGTCAGCTCTGTCGATAAACCCAGTGCTTCTATGTTGTTATAGAAAACACCGTGCAGGGGTTTATCGACGTGCTGCCTGAACAGATTTCTCTGTTCGGCAGCTTTGATGTGGGCTGTCAGACGATTAGGCGGAAGCTCAGTGACTGAGTCACCTCGCCGGCCTTCTCGCCTGTAGTCGAACACGAGACCGAGTTCATCTGCGGCCCTCTGTGCTGCCCTAAACAATAAAGCGCCAACTCCCACAGTTTCATGATCTCTCACTAACTGTAGGAGTGGGTCCGAGCTCCTGATGACATTACATGCCATACTCAGTGCCACTCTGCCATGCATGAACTCCAGACTCAAGAGTCCTCGGCCCCCCCGTTGACGTGGAAGGTACACACGAGGAACGGACGATCTAGGATGAATACTCCTATGAATATTCATCATCTTGCGGGTATTCCTGTCCAATTGACGCAGCTCATCTACTCCCCATTTGACTACGCCAAAGGAGTAGAGCAGAATCGGAACGGCAAGCATATTAGTGGCAGACACCTTGTTCTTCCCCGAAAGTTCTGATGACCAGATCTTTCGGAGTCGGTGTCTGTACTTGCCACGGAGAGAATCCTTTATTTGGTTCACATCCTGGATGTGGCGTTGTTCCACACCCAGGTATGTGTAGGTCTCTCCGGCATCCAAATGTCGTAGGATGCTTCCGTCTGCGAGCTGCGCATCTTCGTGGAATTCCCCGCATCGTCCTCTCTTGAGGTGGACGACTGCGCATTTGTCCAACCCAAACTCCATTCCAATTGCCCGCGTGTATTCCTCGACCACCCTGAGAGCATTTTGAAGTTCTCGCTCTCCGGAGGTATACAGTTTAAGGTCATCCATATAAAATAGATGGGTGACCTTATGCCTCCGGTTGCTGGGTGGCCCACACTGATACCCGCGGGTTTGGCGGAGTCCAACAGATAGCGGCAGCAGTGAGATGCAGAAGAGGAGCGGACTCAAAGAGTCACCCTGAAACACTCCTCTCTTAAATGTCACCAACTCTGTCGAAACTCGCTCGGCACCGGATGTTATGGTGAAGCGAGTTCTCCAAAGCGGCAACAGTTGTTCGATGCATCTCACTAGTGGTGCTGGTACCGCAAGACATCCGAGCAAGTGTAACAAAAGCTCGTGGGATGTTGTATCAAATGCCTTGCGATAATCAATCCAGGCCATTGACAGATTCCGCTTGTACTGCACAGAATCCTGTGTAATACAGCGGTCTATCAGCAGGTTTTCCTTGCAACCTGCCAGGCCCTTCTTGGCACCACGCTGTTCGTTTATCTGTTGGTAGACCGGATCAACAGACCTCAACATCCTGGTATACAAGATACGAGTAAATAACTTGTAGCAGGAGTTGAGGCAGGTAATCGGTCTATAATTTTTTGGGTCAGACAGATCCCCCTTTTTGGGGATTAGCACAGTTCGCCCCTCGACAAACCAGTCCGGAATTTGCTGCCCCTCGTTCAACCATGAGTTGAAAACTCGGGCCAGATGGCGGTGGGTGGAAGGAAACTTCTTCCACCACCAGTTGTTTATACCATCTGGACCCGGGGCAGCGAAGTTCTTGGTTCCAACAAGTGCTTGTTGAACCTCTTCCGTACTGATTGCCGGGCACACTTCTTCTGACTCTTCTAAGACTCTACGACAGAGAGCCTCGAAGTGTGCTATAGCTGGAGTGTCATTATCGAATGGACTCGCGACTTCGTAGATTCCTTTCCAGAAGGCTTCGACATTATCAACAGTTGGCGGATTTTCGACAACACGCTGTGGCTCTTGGAACAGGCGAGACGGGTTTGTTTGAAACAATTTGTTTTGTTCCAAACTCCGCATTCGCCTGACCAAAGTTTTCTTAATAGCCATTAGCGCTCGAATCCTATCTAGACAGTGCTGCTTGATGGTCTGCAGCACTGTGCGATTTAGAGTGTGGTGTTGGCGTCTCAGTCCGGCTGCCACTCGCCGGACCTTCGGTGTAAATGGTCTACCTGCGACTATATAATCCACCACACTCTGGATTCGAGAAGCGTGTTGCCTTGCTGATCGAATTTTAGCTTCGATCTTCTGTACGCGCCGCTTAGCTTTCTCGACCCTATCAACTGCGCTTTATTATTATTATTATTATTATTATTATTATTATTTTTTTTTTTTTTTCCGTTTCCGGATGAAAATGCTGGACAGTCTCCCTGTGGCCTCCGACACCACACAGAGAGAGCGCCAGCGAATAATCTACAGCAACTCCCCACATCCCGCAGGGTTAGTTACTGTAGATTCCAGACTCGTGTGCCCTAAGTAGACGAAGGGATCCCAGGATGACCGCTTTCTGCATTTGACCAGCCAACCATTCTGCCGATGTTTGGCAGGCAGGCATGGTCTTCAATGCGGAGAGCAGCGTGGGCTTTATACCTCCGAGTACACCGATTATCAGGACGACCATTTTGACAGAGTAGCCTGGGTATAGCACTTGAAGCTCGTACTGGAGATCTCTGTATTTAGTCCGTTTCTCCTCCTCCTTCAAGGCGATGTTTGTCTCAGCAGGTGCTGAGAACTCGATGACATACATCACCTTGGTCTGATGGTCGAGGAGGACTATGTCAGGCTTATTGGCGTGAATTCGCCTGACGGTCGGGAACGAGTAATTCCAGTAAATCCGGCATTTCTCGTTCTCGACAACGGACTCGATATCTCCGGGGACGTAAGGCAGCACTGGTGTTTGGTCTACCTGGTACGAGTGCCGTAGATGGTAGTATAGCACTCGTAAAGCCGCGTTATGTCGTTGGATGTAGACCGAAGTCGCATAAATCGGGCATGCAGATAATAAATGCATGAGCGACTCCGGCGCCTGACGGCAGGTCCTGCAGTTGATATCAGGCACCTCTACACCCATCACGCGACTACGATAGACCAATGTGTTAATAACACCATCTTGGCAGGCCACAATGTATCCCTCGGTCTCCGACTTCAGCCCCGCTGACCTTAAAAATGCGAAGGTCAGCTCTGTCGATAAACCCAGTGCTTCTATGTTGTTATAGAAAACACCGTGCAGGGGTTTATCGACGTGCTGCCTGAACAGATTTCTCTGTTCGGCAGCACGTTATTATTATTATTATTATTATTATTTTTTTTTTTTTTTTTTTTTTTTTTTTTTTTTTTTTTTCGGTTTCCCGAACCTAATGCTGGACAATCTCCCTGTGGCCTCCGACACCACACAGAGAGAGCGCCAGCGAATAATCTACAGCAACTCCCCACATCCCGCAGGGTTAGTCACTGTAGATTCCAGACTCATGTGCCCTAAGTAGACGAAGGGATCCCAGGATGACCGCTTTCTGCATTTGACCAGCCAACCATTCTGCCGATGTTTGGCAGGCAGGCATGGTCTTCAATGCGGAGAGCAGCGTGGGCTTCATACCTCCGAGTACACCGATTATCAGGACGACCATTTTGACAGAGTAGCCTGGGTATAGCACTTGGAGCTCGTACCGGAGATCTCGACCGAGTTCATCTGCGGCCCTCTGTGCTGCCCTAAACAATAAAGCGCCAACTCCCACAGCTTCATGATCTCTCACTAACTGTAGGAGTGGGTCCGAGCTCCTGATGACATTACATGCCATACTCAGTGCCACTCTGCCATGCATGCACTCCAGACTCAAGAGTCCTCGGCCCCCCCGTTGACGTGGGAGGTACACACGAGGAACGGACGATCTAGGATGAATACTCCTATGAATATTCATCATCTTGCGGGTATTCCTGTCCAATTGACGCAGCTCATCTACTCCCCATTTGACTACACCAAAGGAGTAGAGCAGAATCGGAACGGCAAGCATATTAGTGGCAGACACCTTGTTCTTCCCCGAAAGTTCTGATGACCAGATCTTTCGGAGTCGGTGTCTGTACTTGCCACGGAGAGAATCCTTTATTTGGTTCACATCCTGGATGTGGCGTTGTTCCACACCCAGGTATGTGTAGGTCTCTCCGGCATCCAAATGTCGTAGGATGCTTCCGTCTGCGAGCTGCGCATCTTCGTGGAATTCCCCGCATCGTCCTCTCTTGAGGTGGACGACTGCGCATTTGTCCAACCCAAACTCCATTCCAATTGCCCGCGTGTATTCCTCGACCACCCTGAGAGCATTTTGAAGTTCTCGCTCTCCGGAGGTATAGAGTTTAAGGTCATCCATATAAAATAGATGGGTGACCTTATGCCTCCGGTTGCTGGGTGGCCCACACTGATACCCGCGGGTTTGGCGGAGTCCAACAGATAGCGGCAGCAGTGAGATGCAGAAGAGGAGCGGACTCAAAGAGTCACCCTGAAACACTCCTCTCTTAAATGTCACCAACTCTGTCGAAACTCGCTCGGCACCGGATGTTATGGTGAAGCGAGTTTTCCAAAGCGGCAACAGTTGTTCGATGCATCTCACTAGTGGTGCTGGTACCGCAAGACATCCGAGCAAGTGTAACAAAAGCTCGTGGGATGTTGTATCAAATGCCTTGCGATAATCAATCCAGGCCATTGACAGATTCCGCTTGTACTGCCAGGCCCTTCTTGGCACCACGCTGTTCGTTTATCTGCTGGTAGACCGGATCAACAGACCTCAACATCCTGGTATACAAGATACGAGTAAATAACTTGTAGCAGGAGTTGAGGCAGGTAATCGGCCTATAATTTTTTGGGTCAGACAGATCCCCCTTTTTGGGGATTAGCACAGTTCGCCCCTCGACAAACCAGTCCGGAATTTGCTGCCCCTCGTTCAACCATGAGTTGAAAACTCGGGCCAGATGGCGGTGGGTGGAAGGGAACTTCTTCCACCACCAGTTGTTTATACCATCTGGACCCGGGGCAGCGAAGTTCTTGGTTCCAACAAGTGCTTGTTGAACCTCTTCCGTACTGATTGCCGGGCACACTTCGTCTGGCTCTTCTAAGACTCTACGACAGAGAGCCTCGAAGTGTGCTATAACTGGAGTGTCATTATCGAATGGACTCGCGACTTCGTAGATTCCTTTCCAGAAGGCTTCGACATTATCAACAGTTGGCGGATTTTCGACAACACGCTGTGGCTCTTGGAACAGGCGAGACGGGTTTGTTTGAAACAATTTGTTTTGTTCCAAACTCCGCATTCGCCTGACCAAAGTTTTCTTAATAGCCATAAGCGCTCGAATCCTATCTAGACAGTGCTGCTTGATGGTCTGCAGCACTGTGCGATTTAGAGTGTGGTGTTGGCGTCTCAGTCCGGCTGCCACTCGCCGGACCTTCGGTGTAAATGGTCTACCTGCGACTATATAATCCACCACACTCTGGATTCGAGAAGCGTGTTGCCTTGCTGATCGAATTTTAGCTTCGATCTTCTGTACGCGCCGCTTAGCTTTCTCGACCCTATCAACTGCGCTTGCCAGGCGCTGTTGTGGGACGAGTTGCTTGGCGGCAGCGTACACCGCGCTGTTGATCTGCCAGATGTTGGCATCTTCTGGAAGCTCCTCACTGATCAACGAGTCCATTCGTGCCAGGTCTTTTGGCTTAGGGTTAACCCTGGTGTTAAGGTTAACCCTCGTCCTTAAATCGACATCGGTGTACTGTGGAGGATGACCCTCGTCAGCAGGTATTTGCCGCGGTGGAAGTGCGGCAGGCACTTCCTCACGCTGACGAGGTGCCCTTACGTAACCTGTTCGGCGCAGGAAGGATACTTGGTCTCTCAGATGTTGCTGAGAGAAGGCGCGATACTCCGGGTGCATATCGCACCACAACCGGTGTAATCGCGCCATGTATCCCCTGCGCCCAGGTTCGCTGCTCTCATAGCAGTTAAGCAGGTCATCCCTCAATCCCTCCGTCCACCTAAAGCGTCCATTTCCATTGCGTATGTCGTCATCATTGAGACCGTCCGGTAAGGCCCCTCCCACCTGTCTCTGACCCCCATCCGACTGGGGTCGATTGTGAGGGGCCTGTCCTCTGTCTCGGTCGAAAACTAGAGGAAAAGAGTCCCCAGGATGGTTAGCCCTGAGGACCCACGTCCGACATTTGTCAAGGAGGGTTGCCCCTCCCTGTCCAGGGTGCACCGCGAGGAGGTTGCCGGTCCGCATTTCGCACCCCTTATTATTATTATTATTATTATTATTATTATTATTATTATTATTATTATTTTTTTTTTTTTTTTTTTTTTTTTTTTTTTTTTTTTTTTTTTTTTTTTTTTTTTTTTCGGTTTCCCGAACCTAATGCTGGACAGTCTGCCTGTGGCCTCCGACACCACACAGAGAGAGCGCCAGCGAATAATCTACAGCAACTCCCCACATCCCGCAGGGTTAGTCACTGTAGATTCCAGACTCGTGTGCCCTAAGTAGACGAAGGGATCCCAGGATGACCGCTTTCTGCATTTGACCAGCCAACCATTCTGCCGATGTTTGGCAGGCAGGCATGGTCTTCAATGCGGAGAGCAGCGTGGGTTTCATACCTCCGAGTACACCGATTATCAGGACGACCATCTTGACAGAGTAGCCTGGGTATAGCACTTGGAGCTCGTACCGGAGATCTCTGTATTTAGTCCGTTTCTCCTCCTCCTTCAAGGCGATGTTTGTCTCAGCAGGTGCTGAGAACTCGATGACATACATCACCTTGGTCTGATGGTCGAGGAGGACTATGTCAGGCTTATTGGCTTGAATTCGCCTGACGGTCGGGAACGAGTAGTTCCAGTAAATCCGGCATTTCTCGTTCTCGACAACGGACTCGATATCTCCGGGGATATAAGGCAGCACTGGTGTTTGGTCTATCTTGTACGAGTGCCGAAGATGGTAGTATAGCACTCGTAAAGCCGCGTTATGTCGGCGGATGTAGGCCGAAGTCGCATAAATCGGACATGCAGATAATAGATGCATGAGCGACTCCGGCGCCTGACGGCAGGTCCTGCAGTTGATATCAGGAACCTCTACACCCATCACGCGACTCCGATAGACCAATGTGTTAATAACACCATCTTGGCAGGCCACAATGAATCCCTCGGTCTCCGACTTCAGCCCCGCTGACCTTAAGAATGCGAAGGTCAGCTCTGTCGATAAACCCAGTACTTCTATGTTGTTAAAGAAAACACCGTGCAGGGGCTTATCGACGTGCTGCCTGAACAGATTCCTCTGTTCGGCAGCCTTAATTTGGGCTGTCAGACGATTCGGCGGAAGCTCAGTAACTGATTCTGCATCAGCACCTCGCCTGCCTCCTCGCCTGTAGTCGAACACGAGACCGAGTTCATCTGCGGCCCTCTGTGCTGCCTTAAACAATAAAGCGCCAACTCCCACGGTTTCATGATCTCTCACTAACCGTAGGAGCGGATCCGAGCTCCTTAGGATGTTACATGCCATACTTAGTGCTACTCTGCCATGCATACACTCCAGACTCAAGAGTCCTCGGCCCCCCCGTTGACGTGGGAGGTACACACGAGGAACGGACGATCTAGGATGAATACTCCTATGGATATTCATCATTTTGCGGGTATCCCTGTCCAATTGGCGCAGCTCATCTACTCGCCATTTAACTACTCCAAAGGAGTAGAGCAGAATCGGAACGGCAAGCATATTAGTGGCAGACACCTTGTTCTTCCCCGAAAGTTCAGAAGACCAAATCTTTCGGAGTCGGTGTCTGTACTTGCCACGGAGAGAATCCTTTATTTGGTTCACATCCTGGATGTGACGTTGTTCCACACCCAGGTATGTGTAGGTCTCTCCGGCATCCAAATGTCGTAGGATGCTTCCGTCTGCGAGCTGCGCATCTTCGTGGAAATCCCCGCATCGTCCTCTCTTGAGGTGGACGACTGCGCATTTGTCCAACCCAAACTCCATTCCAATTGCCCGCGTGTATTCCTCGACCACCCTGAGAGCATTTTGAAGTTCTCGCTCTCCGGAGGTATAGAGTTTAAGGTCATCCATATAAAATAGATGGGTGACCTTATGCCTCCGGTTGCTGGGTGGCCCACACTGATACCCGCGGGTTTGGCGGAGTCCAACAGATAGCGGCAGCAGTGAGATGCAGAAGAGGAGCGGACTCAAAGAGTCACCCTGAAACACTCCTCTCTTAAATGTCACCAACTCTGTCGAAACTCGCTCGGCACCGGATGTTATGGTGAAGCGAGTTCTCCAAAGCGGCAACAGTTGTTCGATGCATCTCACTAGTGGTGCTGATACCGCAAGACATTCGAGCAAGTGTAACAAAAGCTCGTGGGATGTTGTATCAAATGCCTTGCGATAATCAATCCAGGCCATTGACAGATTCCGCTTGTACTGCACAGAATCCTGTGTAATACAGCGGTCTATCAGCAGGTTTTCCTTGCAACCTGCCAGGCCCTTCTTGGCACCACGCTGTTCGTTTATCTGTTGGTAGACCGGATCAACAGACCTCAACATCCTGGTATACAAGATACGAGTAAATAACTTGTAGCAGGAGTTGAGGCAGGTAATCGGCCTATAATTTTTTGGGTCAGACAGATCCCCCTTTTTGGGGATTAGCACAGTTCGCCCCTCGACAAACCAGTCCGGAATTTGCTGCCCCTCGTTCAACCATGAGTTGAAAACTCGGGCCAGATGGCGGTGGGTGGAAGGAAACTTCTTCCACCACCAGTTGTTTATACCATCTGGACCCGGGGCAGCGAAGTTCTTGGTTCCAACAAGTGCTTGTTGAACCTCTTCCGCACTGATTGCCGGGCACACTTCGTCTGGCTCTTCTAAGACTCTACGACAGAGAGCCTCGAAGTGTGCTATAGCTGGAGTGTCATTATCGAATGGACTCGCGACTTCGTAGATTCCTTTCCAGAAGGCTTCGACATTATCAACAGTCGGCGGATTTTCGACAACACGCTGTGGCTCTTGGAACAGGCGAGACGGGTTTGTTTGAAACAATTTGTTTTGTTCCAAACTCCGCATTCGCCTGACCAAAGTTTTCTTAATAGCCATAAGCGCTCGAATCCTATCTAGACAGTGCTGCTTGATGGTCTGCAGCACTGTGCGATTTAGAGTGTGGTGTTGGCGTCTCAGTCCGGCTGCCACTCGCCGGACCTTCGGTGTAAATGGTCTACCTGCGACTATATAATCCACCACACTCTGGATTCGAGAAGCGTGTTGCCTTGCTGATCGAATTTTAGCTTCGATCTTCTGTACGCGCCGCTTAGCTTTCCCGACCCTATCAACTGCGCTTGCCAGGCGCTGTTGTGGAACGAGTTGCTTGGCGGCAGCGTACACCGCGCTGTTGATCTGCCAGATGTTGGCATCTTCTGGAAGCTCCTCACTAATCAACGAATCCATTCGTGCCAGGTCTTGTGGCTTTGGGTTAACCCTGGTGTTAAGGTTAACCCTCGTCCTTAAAGCGATATCGGTGTACTCAGGAGGATGTTGCTCGTCAGCTGGTATTTGCCGCGGTGGAAGTGCGGCAGGCACTTCCTCACGCTGACGAGGTGCCCTTACGTAACCTGTTCTGCGCAGGAAGGATACTTGATCTCTCAGATGTTGTTGAGAGAAGGCGCGATACTCCGGGTGCATATCGCACCACAACCGGTGTAATCGCGCCATGTATCCCCTGCGCCCAGGTTCGCTGCTCTCGTAGCAGGTCAGCAGGTCATCCCTTAATCCCTCCGTCCACCTAAAGCGTCCATGTACATTTGCCAAGTCGTCGTCGTTGAGACCGTCCGGTAAGGCCCCTCCCACCTGTCTCTGACCCCCATCCGACTGGGATCGATTGTGAGGGGCCTGTCCTCTGTCTCGGTCGAAAACCAGAGGAAAAGAGTCCCCAGGATGGTTAGCCCTGAGGACCCACGTCCGACATTTGTCAAGGAGGGTTGCCCCTCCCTGTCCAGGGTGCACCGCGAGGAGGTTGTCGGTCCGCATTTCGCACCCCTTATTATTATTATTATTATTATTATTATTATTATTTTTTTTTGTTTTTCCGTTTCCGGAAGAAAATGCTGGACAGTCTCCCTGTGGCCTCCGACACCACACAGAGAGAGCGCCAGCGAATAATCTACAGCAACTCCCCACATCCCGCAGGGTTAGTCACTGTAGATTCCAGACTCGTGTGCCCTAAGTAGACGAAGGGATCCCAGGATGACCGCTTTCTGCATTTGACCAGCCAACCATTCTGCCGATGTTTGGCAGGCAGGCATGGTCTTCAATGCGGAGAGCAGCGTGGGCTTCATACCTCCGAGTACACCGATTATCAGGACGACCATCTTGACAGAGTAGCCTGGGTATAGCACTTGGAGCTCGTACCGGAGATCTCTGTATTTAGTCCGTTTCTCCTCCTCCTTCAAGGCGATGTTTGTCTCAGCAGGTGCTGAGAACTCGATGACATACATCACCTTGGTCTGATGGTCGAGGAGGACTATGTCAGGCTTATTGGCTTGAATTCGCCTGACGGTCGGGAACGAGTAGTTCCAGTAAATCCGGCATTTCTCGTTCTCGACAACGGACTCGATATCTCCGGGGATATAAGGCAGCACTGGTGTTTGGTCTATCTTGTACGAGTGCCGAAGATTATTATTATTATTATTTTTTTTTTTTTTTTTTTTTTCGGTTTCCCGAACCTAATGCTGGACAATCTCCCTGTGGCCTCCGACACCACACAGAGAGAGCGCCAGCGAATAATCTACAGCAACTCCCCACATCCCGCAGGGTTAGTCACTGTAGATTCCAGACTCGTGTGCCCTAAGTAGACGGAGGGATCCCAGGATGACCGCTTTCTGCATTTGACCAGCCAACCATTCTGCCGATGTTTGGCAGGCAGGCATGGTCTTTAATGCGGAGAGCAGCGTGGGCTTCATACCTCCGAGTACACCGATTATCAGGACGACCATCTTGACAGAGTAGCCTGGGTATAGCACTTGGAGCTCGTACCGGAGATCTCTGTATTTAGTCCGTTTCTCCTCCTCCTTCAAGGCGATGTTTGTCTCAGCAGGTGCTGAGAACTCGATGACATACATCACCTTGGTCTGATGGTCGAGGAGGACTATGTCAGGCTTATTGGCTTGAATTCGCCTGACGGTCGGGAATGAGTAGTTCCAGTAAATCCGGCATTTCTCGTTCTCGACAACGGACTCGATATCTCCGGGGATATAAGGCAGCACTGGTGTTTGGTCTATCTTGTACGAGTGCCGAAGATGGTAGTATAGCACTCGTAAAGCCGCGTTATGTCGTTGGATGTAGGCCGAAGTCGCATAAATCGGACATGCAGATAATAGATGCATGAGCGACTCCGGCGCCTGACGGCAGGTCCTGCAGTTGATATCAGGAACCTCTACACCCATCACGCGACTCCGATAGACCAATGTATTAATAACACCATCTTGGCAGGCCACAATGAATCCCTCGGTCTCCGACTTCAACCCCGCTGACCTTAAGAATGCGAAGGTCAGCTCTGTCGATAAACCCAGTGCTTCTATGTTGTTAAAGAAAACACCGTGCAGGGGCTTATCGACGTGCTGCCTGAACAGATTCCTCTGTTCGGCAGCCTTAATTTGGGCTGTCAGACGATTCGGCGGAAGCTCAGTAACTGATTCTGCATCAGCACCTCGCCTGCCTCCTCGCCTGTAGTCGAACACGAGACCGAGTTCATCTGCGGCCCTCTGTGCTGCCTTAAACAATAAAGCGCCAACTCCCACGGTTTCATGATCTCTCACTAACCGTAGGAGCGGATCCGAGCTCCTTAGGATATTACATGCCATACTTAGTGCTACTCTGCCATGCATACACTCCAGACTCAAGAGTCCTCGGCCCCCCCGTTGACGTGGGAGGTACACACGAGGAACGGACGATCTAGGATGAATACTCCTATGGATATTCATCATTTTGCGGGTATCCCTGTCCAATTGGCGCAGCTCATCTACTCGCCATTTAACTACTCCAAAGGAGTAGAGCAGAATCGGAACGGCAAGCATATTAGTGGCAGACACCTTGTTCTTCCCCGAAAGTTCAGAAGACCAAATCTTTCGGAGTCGGTGTCTGTACTTGCCACGGAGAGAATCCTTTATTTGGTTCACATCCTGGATGTGACGTTGTTCCACACCCAGGTATGTGTAGGTCTCTCCGGCATCCAAATGTCGTAGGATGCTTCCGTCTGCGAGCTGCGCATCTTCGTGGAAATCCCCGCATCGTCCTCTCTTGAGGTGGACGACTGCGCATTTGTCCAACCCAAACTCCATTCCAATTGCCCGCGTGTATTCCTCGACCACCCTGAGAGCATTTTGAAGTTCTCGCTCTCCGGAGGTATAGAGTTTAAGGTCATCCATATAAAATAGATGGGTGACCTTATGCCTCCGGTTGCTGGGTGGCCCACACTGATACCCGCGGGTTTGGCGGAGTCCAACAGATAGCGGCAGCAGTGAGATGCAGAAGAGGAGCGGACTCAAAGAGTCACCCTGAAACACTCCTCTCTTAAATGTCACCAACTCTGTCGAAACTCGCTCGGCACCGGATGTTATGGTGAAGCGAGTTCTCCAAAGCGGCAACAGTTGTTCAATGCATCTCACTAGTGGTGCTGGTACCGCAAGACATCCGAGCAAGTGTAACAAAAGCTCGTGGGATGTTGTATCAAATGCCTTGCGATAATCAATCCAGGCCATTGACAGATTCCGCTTGTACTGCACAGAATCCTGTGTAATACAGCGGTCTATCAGCAGGTTTTCCTTGCAACCTGCCAGGCCCTTCTTGGCACCACGCTGTTCGTTTATCTGTTGGTAGACCGGATCAACAGACCTCAACATCCTGGTATACAAGATACGAGTAAATAACTTGTAGCAGGAGTTGAGGCAGGTAATCGGCCTATAATTTTTTGGGTCAGACAGATCCCCCTTTTTGGGGATTAGCACAGTTCGCCCCTCGACAAACCAGTCCGGAATTTGCTGCCCCTCGTTCAACCATGAGTTGAAAACTCGGGCCAGATGGCGGTGGGTGGAAGGAAACTTCTTCCACCACCAGTTGTTTATACCATCTGGACCCGGGGCAGCGAAGTTCTTGGTTCCAACAAGTGCTTGTTGAACCTCTTCCGTACTGATTGCCGGGCACACTTCGTCTGGCTCTTCTAAGACTCTACGACAGAGAGCCTCGAAGTGTGCTATAGCTGGAGTGTCATTATCGAATGGACTCGCGACTTCGTAGATTCCTTTCCAGAAGGCTTCGACATTATCAACAGTTGGCGGATTTTCGACAACACGCTGTGGCTCTTGGAACAGGCGAGACGGGTTTGTTTGAAACAATTTGTTTTGTTCCAAACTCCGCATTCGCCTGACCAAAGTTTTCTTAATAGCCATAAGCGCTCGAATCCTATCTAGACAGTGCTGCTTGATAGTCTGCAGCACTGTGCGATTTAGAGTATGGTGTTGGCGTCTCAGTCCGGCTGCCACTCGCCGGACCTTCGGTGTAAATGGTCTACCTGCGACTATATAATCCACCACACTCTGGATTCGAGAAGCGTGTTGCCTTGCTGATCGAATTTTAGCTTCGATCTTCTGTACGCGCCGCTTAGCTTTCCCGACCCTATCAACTGCGCTTGCCAGGCGCTGTTGTGGAACGAGTTGCTTGGCGGCAGCGTACACCGCGCTGTTGATCTGCCAGATGTTGGCATCTTCTGGAAGCTCCTCACTAATCAACGAATCCATTCGTGCCAGGTCTTGTGGCTTTGGGTTAACCCTGGTGTTAAGGTTAACCCTCGTCCTTAAAGCGATATCGGTGTACTCAGGAGGATGTTCCTCGTCAGCTGGTATTTGCCGCGGTGGAAGTGCGGCAGGCACTTCCTCACGCTGACGAGGTGCCCTTACGTAACCTGTTCTGCGCAGGAAGGATACTTGATCTCTCAGATGTTGTTGAGAGAAGGCGCGATACTCCGGGTGCATATCGCACCACAACCGGTGTAATCGCGCCATGTATCCCCTGCGCCCAGGTTCGCTGCTCTCGTAGCAGGTCAGCAGGTCATCCCTTAATCCCTCCGTCCACCTAAAGCGTCCATGTACGTTTGCAAAGTCGTCATCGTTAAGACCGTCCGGTATGGCCCCTCCCATCTGTCTTTGACCCCCATCCGAATGGGGTCGATTGTGAGGGGCCTGTCCTCCGTTTTGGTCGAGAACCAGAGGAGATGAGTCCCCAGGATGGTTAGCCCTGAGGACCCACGGCCGACATTTGTCAGAGAGGGTTACCCCTCCCTGTCCGGGGTGCACCGCGAGGAGGTTGCCGGTCCGAATTTTGCACCCCTGCCGGTCCGAATTTTGCACCCCCCGAATTTTGCATTATTATTATTATTATTATTATTATTATTATTATTATTATTATTATTTGTTAGACTATAATGAAACATTTGCACCAGTAGCTCGTATATCCACGTTTAGAGTACTTTTTGTTTTTGCTAATCAATTTAATTTACTAGTCCATCAAATGGACGTTAAAACGGCATATTTAAATGGTATGTTAAAAGAAGAAATATACATGCAAGTACCTGAAGGAATAAAAACTATAAAGAAAAATGTAATGTGTAAATTAAATAAGTCGTTATACGGTTTAAAACAGTCAGCAAGGTGCTGGTTTGAGCGTTTTGACGAAACATTAACACAACATAATTTTAAAAACTCTCTCGTCGACCGTTGTTTGTATTTCTTAGATAAGGGTCATATATATGAAAATATTTGTTATTTTATATGTAGATGACCTGGTAATTATTACTGGTAATATAAATACAATGACAGCCTTTAAAAAATATTTACAACAGCAATTTGCTATGGAAGATTTAAAAGAAATAAATGTTTTCTTAGGTATTAAAATTGATAGAAACGAAAATGAAATTTCGTTAAATCAAAGTGGATATTTAAAAACAGTTCTCGCTAAGTTCAATATGGGTGATTGTAAAGCTGTCAATACACCACTTCCATTAAAATTAGACTATGCTGCATTAAATTCTACAGATGAGCTGGTACCAAAATAAAAATAATAAAGAGTTATGGCATGCCTAAAGAGAGTATTAAGATATATAAAAGGTACGATTGAACTTAAATTAGTTTACAAAAGAAACAATTATAATGAAATATTAATTGGTTATGTGGATGCCGATTGGGGCAGTAATGAAATAGACCGAAAAAGTACTACCAGCTATTTATTTAAATTATTTGAAAGCTGTCTAATATGCTGGAATACTAAAAGACAAAATTCGGTTGCAACATTATCTACTGAGGCTGAATATATGGCTATTTTTTAAGGGGTAAGAGAAGCCTTGTGGCTAAAATCTCTATTAGCTAGTGTTAAACTAGAAATATCTCATCCAATAACTCTATTCGAAGACAACAATGGTTGCATTTCAATAGCAAATAATCCTATAAATCATAAATGGTCAAATCATATAGACATAAAGTACCATTTCACCAGAGAACAAATTGAAAAGAAAACAATAATCCTGAAATATATTTCTACAGGTCAACAACTGGCGGATGCTTTTACTAAACCTGTTCCTGCTCCTAAGTTTCAAGAAATTCGTTTCCACCTAGGAATGGCGGACTTGACAAGTAGCTAGTATGGTCTGGTTTGGTTATTTTACTGGGGGTTTTTTCCAAATCCTTAGCAACAAATGTTGGACCATGTAACATGTATACATGTATAATGTAATATAATCAACCCAGCATATTGTACATTTAAACATTTTATGTCCTCAGTTATAAGAAATTTGATAATAAGAAATCGGTTTATTTTTGAGGGGGAGTATTGAGATTTATAATAAATAACGATACAAAAAAAGCCACCCTTATAGTTTATACTAGAATGTCACATCCTTTAAGGAATGTGTTTATGTATCTTTCTTAAGTACCTATATGTTTAGCTTAAAACCATTATGATGATTAAGTAGTAATAACAAAACCTGACTTATGAAAACTGAAACACTTTTGTATGTTAATATACTCTTACCCGTTATACTGTGAGGACGTAAATAAATTCATAATTACTAAACTTTACCGTATGTTTAGTTCTACCCATATTCCTAATAATTGATTTATTGATTTATTGATCTATGGATTTATGGATTTATTGATTTATTGATTTATGAATTTATGAATTTATGGATTTATGGATTTATGGATTTATGGATTTATGGATTTATGGATTTATGGATTTATAGATTTATGGATTTATGGATTTATGGATTTATTGATTTATTGATTTATTGATTTATCGATTTATCGATTTATCGATTCATCGATTTATCGATTCATCGATTCATCGATTCATCGATTCATCGATTGTAACAAAACCACACATAATTAGAAAGACAGCTGATAACATTTGGCCCATGAGCATTAGGCCACCCACAGTGCCTCGGTGGTTTTCTCGTGTTTATCATAGAGGGGGCCGCCTGTCCTTCTTTAAAATAAATTATAAAAACACCCAACACCACTTGTTTTTTTTTATGTGGCCAAAGAAATGTTCGTTGTACATCGAATTCACATTCTTTACTGCTAAATCAAAGCATCTGCACCCTGATAATTGCTTTTACTAGTAGAACCCTATGGTTTCCATAACAATAATATACTGAGTGTTTCAGTTATTTTTGCCTTGTGCCAAGTCTATTAGGTGAAGAGTCTATATTTTAATTATTTTGCAACTGTGAAGTAATTATTATTTATTAGTTTTATTAGATATTATAAGCTACAATAAATTTTGGAGAAAGCTTCGGAGTGTTTAACTGGTTAACCCACATAGCCCTAAGATCCCCAAGTGTGGCGCCAGTTCACTCAGGAAGTCTATAAATCATCTCCGGAATATGGTGCTCGAAAAGCCTCCAACGTAATACAATTTTAGGCCCAGAAGGAGTATAGATTATAATAGGATGCATCGTGGATTAGAAAATTCAATTCAGGGCGAAGTAAAGACCCCGGCAGTGAGTCAAGGTAGGATTGTTGATTTTTCTCCCGTAATACCCATATCCACGGCTGGGATAGTAAATAAAAGTCCATTACCTACGACGAATGTAAATCAAACCAATAGCATGCAAGAGGCAGCAGCCCCAATTAGTAGTCATAGACAGCCGCTAGACGTACCATTCTGTTCACCTGGAAATACTGGGGTTGCGACTTCATACAGCATACCTCCATTACGAAGTACCTTAGATATGAGAACAGGGGGGCAAACAACAATACCAAATAATTTGATGCCGCAGAATTTTAACTTGCCACCACCAAGCGCTCATACTTGTGGAAACACAGGCATGGGGGCAATGGGGTACAATTTTCCACCTCCATACGTTCCTTCACATGGGGGTCCACCAACAAGGCACATGTCAAATATTGCCTCGCCACAGGAGGACCTTACCCGCTTAATTACGCAAGTCGTTACTACAGTCTTGCAAGCACAGCAAACCACAAATAACACTAATAACGGTTTTTTAAATCAGGTTACTGCTGCAAATCAAATATATAATATAGATAATTTAGCTAGCTGAAGTAATACTGTAACGGGCCAAGGTAATAATAATATTTTCACTCTTAACAATCCAAATAATAGTTCTAATAATTATGGCGGATTTTATTCCATTTGTGAAATAAGCAAAATAATGCCAGAGTTTGATAACGAAAATTCATTGCAACCGTTACATTTTTTACAAATTTTGGAAAGTAGTATCGACGTCCACCGAGTACCTTTTAATAACATAAAATTTTTATTAAATAATTCCTTCAAAAATTCAGCAAAATTGTGGTGGAAAGCTTTTTCAGATACCATTGTCAGCTATGATCAGTTCAGTAAAGAATTCGTGGAATATTTTTGGCCACCTAAAAAACAACAACAAATTAGAAATAAATTAGAAACTACAGAATACAAGGAAGGAGATGGCTTTTTCGTAGATCACTTTAATTATTGGGTGGCCATCTCCAAACACTTGCAACCCCCTTATACGTCAGTTCAATTAATTGAAAAAATTGCTCCACATTTCCCGCCAAATGTAGCAGGGTCATTACTGGGAGCAAATAGATTGTCTCAAGCTTTGGCAAGACTGAGACACGCTGACGAATATTATAAGAATTCCCCATCAGGGAGAAAGAAAATGTTCGTTCCGTACAATAAAGATACAGATCTTAATAAAAATTTCAGTAACCCTAAATATGGCGGGCGCTCCAAAGTTTTTGATAAAAATGTTAATCGTAACATGTCCACTTTAGTTTTGGAGGAGGAAGTGTCGGAAAACGAGCAACCCCCTCACATGTAAGTCCGCGTGTGAGTGTTAAAATAAATCGGGCTGTTTTAAAAGTCATAAATAACCCTCACGAAGAACTTTTGGAAGAGTGCGATTTCGACCATACACCGGTGGATAGTCGTTCTCCTCTAATAGTTATAAATTTATACGGTTATAAATTTGCTGCTTTAATAGACAGTGGTAGCCCGGTTTCTGCCATCTCGGCAGAGGTTTGGACTCAACTTTCTAATTTTCATTCAATAATACTCCATTTTACCTGTACTGGTATTAGAGTTGTAGGGGCTTTTAAATCAAAATTCCGTAAAGTTAAAGTGCAAATGCAGTTAAAGTTTAGGGCAGAGGACCAGGAATTTAGTCATGAATTTCTGTTAATACCTGATCTCGCATACCCTGTACTAATCGGTTGTGATTTTTTACGGATTTTTAATGTTGTGATTAATTTGTCTAAAGAATGTATAATTGTTTCAACTGGGGAGGAGAATATTATAATTCCGGAGATTAGAAATTATCATGATTTTTCCGCCCCAGATACGGTTAATGTTTGTGCTATTGTCAATAAAGATATATGTAGTGCACCAGCACTAAGTATGAAAAAAGAAAAAAAAATTTCTAGCATTATAGCTTCATGTTCACTAGAGGAAATGCAAAAATGTAAATTCCAACATTTGTTAAATAAATTTTCGGTAGTTTTTTCCGATACTCCCGGGCGCACATCTGAATATTGTCATACTATAAAATTAAAAGATTCCATGGAATTCTTTGTGAAACCCTACCCGATACCGGTAGCGCACAGAAAGGCTGTGGCGGAAGCCATTACCCAAATGGAATCATGGAATGTGATTGAACGGGCACCTTCGAAATATATATCCCCGTTAATGACTACTGTAAAGAAAGACGGTTCTGTTCGAGTATGCCTGGATGCACGTAAATTAAATTCGGTAATGGAACCTGATTACGAATTACCGCGACCAATTGGGGAAATTATTAGGCTAATGTCAGGAAAAAACGTTATGTCTTCGTTAGACTTAACTCATGGCTACTGGCAGTGTCCTTTACGGGAGGAAGATAAACAGTATACCGGTTTTATGGTAGGTACGAAAACGTACAGATTTTGTGTATTGCCTTTCGGCCTAAAATCGGCAGTAAGTTCCTTTTCTCGGTGTATAGATACCATTTTTGGTTCTGATTATCAAGACTTCTTGGTAGCCTATGTGGATGACCTGTTGGTAATGAGTTCTAGTTTTGAGGAGCACCTTACACATCTGTCCAGAATATTTCAGAGGTTAGGTGAAGCTGGTCTTACATTAAAACTTTCCAAGTGTAACTTTTTCCGGGAAGAAATTCCCTACTTGAGCTATCTGTTAAGCTCTAGCGGGGTTCGGCCAGATCCAGAACGGGTGCAAGCCATAACGGATTATATTGCCCCTAAAAATGTTAAGGAACTTCAAAAATTTTTAGGACTGTGCCAATACGATCGAATGTTTACCTTACGTTTTTCCGAATTAGCTGCCCCGCTTACGGAGCTGTTAAAGAAACGGGCTTCTTGGAAATGGGATGAATCTCAGCAGGAAGCTTTCCGGAGTATTAAACATGAGCTGCAACAGGCCACGTTATTGTATCACCCTGATCCTAGGCTGCCTTTTTGCCTTCAAATGGATGCTAGCAATATAGGTATAGCTGCTTTACTTTTTCAGCTAGTGGATGGCGAGAGACACGTAGTTGCCTACGCCTCTCGTTTGCTACTAGAGAGAGAAAGAAGATACTGTTCTTTCGAGAAAGAAGTCCTAGGGGCTTTGTTTGGCATGCAGAAGTGGCGTATTTACCTACTTAGTAACCATTTTACTTTGTATACCGACTGCAAAGCCATGACATATATCAACACATGTCGTTTACTTTCACCACGGGTAACGAGATGGGCTCTGGCTCTCCAAGAATATTCGTATAGTGTTATTCATATTCACGTCACGCATGTGTGCGTTTTCCCACTCCTATGGACCGCTGCTTCCGCATTTCTCCGCTCCAATTTTCCAATGATTTCAGGAGGCTTTTAACGGACATGGAGTTGTATCAATCTCAGGATAGTAAACTACAACAAATAAAACGGGAATTATCCAGTGATGAAAAGCTTAAAGGGACTTTTGTTATCCACCGTGGGCTGCTTTATAAAAGGGGGTCCCATGAAGATCAATTCTTCTTTTGTATACCCTCAAAGCTTATAAATGAATTTATTGATGCGTATCACAGTTCGTTAGGTCATTTTGGTGTTTATAAAGTTTGGCTTGCCCTACGAGATAAAGTTTGGTGGACCAATATGTATCGTCGAATCAAACAAAGAGTGAATGTTTGTTTGGTTTGTCAAAAGGCAAAAATATCTAGGTTATCCAATCCACCGCAAATGCAAATTGTGCCGGAGGATAAAATGGACATAATAGCTTTAGATATTTATGGGCCTTTAGTACGTAGTCGCGGCGGAGCATGTTATATCGTTGTTATTTTAAATCTGTTTACCAAGCATGTCACGCTATATACTCTTAAGAGAGCCACCTCGCGAGCGATACTAAATGGGATGTTTAAAGAATATTTCCCCACTTACGGTTTAGTTAGACGTATCCTCCAGGACCATGGAACCCAATTCACTTCCCGTTTATGGAAGAGTGAGATGGAAGCAGCAGGGATAAAACTAGTTTATAGTTCGGTTCGCCATCCCTGCGCTAACCCCTCTGAAAGGGTATAAGAGAACTCGGTCGTCTCTGGGTCTACTGGGTATACTCCAATTGAATTACAACTTGGGTCTCCCCGGGTACCTACCGACCGACCGACCGACCGACCGACCGACCGACCGACCGACCGACCGACCGACCGACCGACCGACCGACCGACCGACCGACCGACCGACCGACCGACCGACCGACCGACCGACCGACCGACCGACCGACCGACCGACCGACCGACCGACCGACCGACCGACCGACCGACCGACCGACCGACCGACCGACCGACCGACCGACCGACCGACCGACCGACCGACCGACCGACCGACCGACCGACCGACCGACCGACCGACCGACCCACCCACCAACCAACCAACCAACCAACCAACCAACCAACCAACCAACCAACCAACCAACCAACCAACCAACCAACCAACCAACCAACCAACCAACCAACCAACCAACCAACCAACCAACCAACCAACCAACCAACCAACCAACCAACCAACCAACCAACCAACCAACCAACCAACCAACCAACCAACCAACCAACCAACCAACCAACCAACCAACCAACCAACCAACCAACCAACCAACCAACCAACCAACCAACCAACCAACCAACCAACCAACCAACCAACCAACCAACCAACCAACCAACCAACCAACCAACCAACCAACCAACCAACCAACCAACCAACCAACCAACCAACCAACCAACCAACCAACCAACCAACCAACCAACCAACCAACCAACCAACCAACCAACCAACCAACCAACCAACCAACCAACCAACCAACCAACCAACCAACCAACCAACCAACCAACCAACCAACCAACCAACCAACCAACCAACCAACCAACCAACCAACCAACCAACCAACCAACCAACCAACCAACCAACCAACCAACCAACCAACCAACCAACCAACCAACCAACCAACCAACCAACCAACCAACCAACCAACCAACCAACCAACCAACCAACCAACCAACCAACCAACCAACCAACCAACCAACCAACCAACCAACCAACCAACCAACCAACCAACCAACCAACCAACCAACCAACCAACCAACCAACCAACCAACCAACCAACCAACCAACCAACCAACCAACCAACCAACCAACCAACCAACCAACCAACCAACCAACCAACCAACCAACCAACCAACCAACCAACCAACCAACCAACCAACCAACCAACCAACCAACCAACCAACCAACCAACCAACCAACCAACCAACCAACCAACCAACCAACCAACCAACCAACCAACCAACCAACCAACCAACCAACCAACCAACCAACCAACCAACCAACCAACCAACCAACCAACCAACCAACCAACCAACCAACCAACCAACCAACCAACCAACCAACCAACCAACCAACCAACCAACCAACCAACCAACCAACCAACCAACCAACCAACCAACCAACCAACCAACCAACCAACCAACCAACCAACCAACCAACCAACCAACCAACCAACCAACCAACCAACCAACCAACCAACCAACCAACCAACCAACCAACCAACCAACCAACCAACCAACCAACCAACCAACCAACCAACCAACCAACCAACCAACCAACCAACCAACCAACCAACCAACCAACCAACCAACCAACCAACCAACCAACCAACCAACCAACCAACCAACCAACCAACCAACCAACCAACCAACCAACCAACCAACCAACCAACCAACCAACCAACCAACCTCAATTTCAGGCGCGAACACGCGGCCGTTAATTAAAACTACATTATTAAATACATTCGGAGATCAACGTGATGAAAATGCGTTACTATCAGATTTAATTCAACTTCGACAAAAACCAAATGAGGAATTACCTATTATTATCGAATTATTTCTACCCTAAATCATTTAACAAATTACATAAACTTGTACGAGAAAAACGCTGCAGTATTGCAAAATAAAATCGTCGCATACGCGAATCAAGCACTACGTACTTTAATTGTTGGACTAAAAGAACCGATTCAATCTATGATCCGTTCCCTAAAACCTACCAATCTTGCAAGTATCTCACCGAAGATGCAAATATCCGATATAAGTATGTCGAAACAATATAACCAATATCAAAACACGAAACCGATTTTTAGAAACCAAACACCTGTACAAAATTCTAATTTATACTTACCTGTCTTACCTGTTAGGTCTCCCTTTCAACAACAATATTCTTTTCCATCTACACAATTTCCAAGAGGACCAGTAAATGTCAAGCCAAGAAATCTACCCCCACATAGATATCCCACTAACAGTGAAGTTTTTGGAAAAAACCAAAACGTGAACGTATGGAAATCTAGACCAAACACTAATGATCAAACTAATACTCCCACTCCTATGAGTGTAAATACGCGAAATAGTACCCAAAATCAAAATTTCCGATCTAATTTACAACCAACCTTCCAACCGAATTTCCAACACAGACCTCGATATACTTTAGAAGAATTACATAACTTTGAAAACCCTGATGATTATTATCAAACTCAGGAGAACCTTACTTAGACGATTATTTTATACAAGCACCTTATGAGGAACAAACCTCCGAAAATTTCTTTGACAATAACTACGCTATCCAAGACTCTGACCAACAGAACGAACAGACATACACAGCTCAAAATGTAAATTTTTGTTCGATTCAACCTGTGATAGAAGAAACATAATAGAGTATAACTCATTTAATGACATAAAACAACTACCTTATATCGAAATTTACCAACCGCCTTTAAAATTACTTTTAGATACCGGTGCAACTAAATCATTATTAGACTCGAATGTTGCCGAAAAATATTTTGCTAATAAAATTTATAATGAAAAATTTACAATTTCAACAGCTTTTAAAGAACACCACTTAAATAGTTGTGCTGATATTCCTTTCTTTGCCGAATTTAATGAAAATAATGATATAAAATTTTATCTTTTCAAATTTCACGAATACTTCGATGGATTAATCGGATTTGATATTATTGCCAAATTAGGTATGTAAGTAGATTTCAAGAATTCTATTATATTTACTGCAAATGCAGAAATTCCAATTAAATATCGGGAGACACCAAAATTACAAGACTATGTTTATAACTTAAAATCGAATTCTATTACACAAATAAAAATTCCAGTAAAAACATCAAACGGTGAAATATTTATTAAATCACAAGAATTTCATGGTTCTAACATACCGGAAATAATTACTTTAGATGAAAATAATTTTGCCATTATAGAAATCACAAACCCTACTGATCATGACATTACAATAAGAATTCACGAACCTTTGGACGCAACACCTTTAGAAATCTTTAAAAATAACACAAATACAGACGCTTTATCAAGATTCCAAATACACCCCCTGGACACCCAAAACATCCAACTCGACAGAGAAACAAACCTTGATAGTAGTAGGGAAATGACAGAGCTGCGGGTTCAGTGATCATGATCATGATCAGTGATCAAGGTCATACCCCATCGGGTTACACATCCGGTATTAATGAACAGGTGTCACATATCATGTTTCCGGCGGTGTCTAATTAATGTGCTCGGGTTACATAGGTGGTATCAAATGAATGCACATGTCAGCACATATCCGGTGGTATCAAATGAATGCACATGTCAGCACATTTCCGGCGGTATCAAATTAATATATATTTGTATGACTGATGGTCGAGATGGTAGAGTACCTGCCTCTCACCCAAAAGTCCCGGGTTCGAATCCAGGTCGTGGCAATGGAAAATACTGTGAGAGGGATTTTTCCATTATACACGGATATTGGATGTGTGTCCCTTGTCTTTAAATGTGTAGCCCCCTCCCGCACAAGGCTCAGCCTTCTGGGATAAAGGGGGTCGTAATTACATGTGGTGTATTTATTATTTTTATTTTATTATTATGTTACATAGGTCAATGACACATATCCGGTGGTATCAAATGAATGCACATGTCAGCACATTTCCGGCGGTATCAAATTAATGTGCTCGGGTTACATAGGTCAATGACACATATCCGGTGGTATCAAATGAATGCACGTGTCAGCACAGTTCCGGCGGTGTCAAATTAATGCACATATAGGGTTACACATCCGGCGGTGTCATATTACATACACGTGTTACATATCGGGTTTCCGGCGGTGTCAAATTAATGTGCTCGGGTTACATAGGTCAATGACTCTTATCGGGTTACTGATGGTATGAACATGTAAGCATATTTCCGGCGGTATCAAATTAATATACATATCATGTTACATAGGTCAATGACCCACATCAATATACACGTGTCATATATCTGGTAATAATGAACAGGTGTGGCGGCTCAGGTTATATAGCTCAATGACCATGTCTAGTTTCCGGTGGTGTCAAATTAATGCACATATAGGGTTACATATATGGTTACATAGACCATACTCCCACCCCCCCTCAAAAACCACCCCTCAAAAACTACCCCCTCAAAAACTACCCCTCAAAAAACTACCCCTCAAAAACCACCCCCTCAAAAAACTACCCCCTCAAAAACTACCCCCTCAAAAACCACCCCCTCAAAAAACTACCCCCTAAAACTACCCCCTCAAAAACTACCCCCTCAAAAAAAACCACCCCCTCAAAAACTACCCCCTCGAAAACTACTGCACATATAGGGTTACACATCCGGCGGTGTCAAATTAATCGGGTTACATAGGTCAATGACACATATTACATACACGTGTCACATATCGGGTTACACAGGTCAATAGCTCGTATCGGGTTACATACACATGTCACATATTGGGTAACAACTTGTCGGGACAAGTCTGTATACATGTCTAAATGGCATCCGGTTTATGCACAAAGATGAATGACCTTTGCAATGAATCAGCATAAAATTGATATTCTATAATTCATCCGGTGGTGTCAAATTAATGCACATATAGGGTTACACATCCGGCGGTATCATATTACACACACTTGTCACATATAGGGTTTCCGGCGGTGTCAAATTAATGTGCTCAGGTTTCATAGGCCAATGACACATATTACATACACATGTCTCATATCGGGTAACAACTTGTCGGACAAGTCTGTATACATGTCTAAACGACATCCGGTTTATGCACAAAGATGAATGACCTTTGCAATGAATCAGCATAAAATTAACATCCTGTAATTCATCCGGCGGTATCAAATTAATATACATATCATGTTACATAGGTCAATGACTCTTATCGGGTTACTGGTGGTATGAACATGTAAGCATATTTCCGGCGGTATCAAATTAATATACATATCGTGTTACATAGGTCAATGACCCACATCAATATACACGTGTCATATATCTGTTAATAATGAACAGGTGTGGCGGATCAGGTTACATAGGTCAATGACCCATGTCTAGTTTCCGGTGGTGTCAAATTAATGCACACGTGTGGGGTCAATGTATTCATGTCTAGACGACATCCGGATCATATAACACATGTTCAACACATCAAATGATCACGCGTGGAACAGATGTTACAACCGATCGCTTATGAAACACATCTCTAGTGGCGGGGGAACTGCATATATAACTCATGACATATTCCTAGCATGTATTAGTCTTCAAAATGTCAGCACCTTTAAATTTCTTCTCTCACTATGTGACTCAGTTGGACTCTTCACCAAGTTTACCCGAGTTCAAGAAAGAAGATAATACTCCAAAAGTAATTGGTGAGAAAAAATATAACTTGAATAAATCCAAGTGCAAGTTTGTTTCGGTGGGAATTTCATGTGATTTTGGTTATGTACCTTGTATAACGTTATCTGGAAACAAAGGTGACCAAGTGACTTTCAATGAAGCTGATTGGAAGAAATTTCTAACTCATCAAGGAGTAATCATGAATTTCCTGTATTACAATGAAAAACCAGATACAGTACATGAGGGAAACATTTGCATACATTTCGATCAGTTTTCAAATGCTCGAGTAATCAGGATTTCAAAAGAAGATAACTACATATATTTGGCATATGAAACGGTATGTTGTTTAATAGAAATACTACCCCTAGTGAAGTACAGAATCGAGATGATAAAAAATCTACAATTTGAAAACTATTTCAAGATTTTACGAAGAGGATTACAAAGTCAAAGCGGTGACATTATTGAAAATGCTCTAAATATACTTAAACCTGAAGATAATCCAAAAAGTGAAAATATCTGCATGATTCTGGAATTAATTTATACTTACCCTGATGTCTTTGAAAGTGTATGTAGTACAACAGTGTAATGAAGAAAGTAACGTTTAATGAAAAGTGTAATAAACTACATCATCTAATTACATGGAGTTTTGCTTATAGTATGGCTAGGAAAAAATATTGGGAATTTTTGGCAGTGGACAGATTTCGCTTTTGTAGAAGAATCGAGACAGCCTCAAAGTTACTTGATCCTATTTTAGATATAAAATACAGATGTAATATATTTAATGAAAGATTTGAAATAAAAACAACATATATCAAATAAAATTTGTTTTATGTAATTAGAATGTATTATCCGTAAATTGTACAGATCAATAATGAATCCGTGATTGTCATTATCTAAAACCATTCACATTATTTTCAATTTTACTTAACATGATAGGTATTTATAGCTAGTATGGAACTGTAGAGATAAATTACTTTAACTTATATAGTTCTGAAACATCCCAACACATCCTGGTACATTCCGGAACAACCCATGCATATTAATAGCTTTTTTGAATTGGAAACTTGCATAAATCCACTCTTAAATGATTTTTTAGAAATATTTGTTTATTAAACTACACTATGGCAGCAGTAAATTCTAATTTATCTTTTTCGTTACGCCTGCATTTGTATTAGTTTCACATACTACTACGTTTGTTTCTTGCGGGGATAATTTTAAATTTACACGTAGACACAATGCTTACGATAACAAATGCCGAAAATAAGAAATATCTCGCTAAGTGAAAATATTCCTATCTTATATGCCCTATACTTTTGGTGCTATTACTTCATTGCCACCACACATATTAAAATATTATTTATTTTTATTCTAATGAATTTCCAGAGTTATTACCATTATGATTTTACTTCTATTATGGCACAAAGGACTTGCTTTCCCATATTACTAAAATATATTTCACCATAACACAACTTGTAGAGTACCGAAAACGTTTTTCTTTTACGTCACAGAGTTAAAGTTATTATGTAGCCAAGTGGAATTAAATTAACATACATTTTCTTTACTATTTCAGGGTACGAAATTCAATTCAATTCAATTTATTTTCTGGAAAAATTACAAATTGGTATAACATAATATATAAAAATATAAATAATAAAAAAAAATACAAATACAACAAATTTATGAGTATATACCTAACAATATATATATTTAGTATAATATACTACCGAGACATATTTGTGATACTGATTTAATTTAGACTACTGAAAATTGATGCAATAATCCGCGAGCAAAAGTACAATAAAATAACATATATGATGACTATTACTTTAAATAGTAGAAAAACAAATAGGTAAGTGAAATGTATGTATGTATGAAATTCCTTGATATTTCCAGGGTTTTCCAGATCGACAGACAACACGATACGTAAAAATCTGATAAAATGACCCATGACAGGGGTTCAATACCTTAAAGATAATTTCATGTACATATATCATGCGATTACAAATACTCTACCTATTGTATAGAATAAAACAATTTAATTGTGGTATATTATTTAAACAAAAAAAATATATATATTTAAGAGACATAAATGAAATAACGGGAACAAAAAAAATAACCTTTCAAGTAATTTAATATAGCAGACGACATTATAATATACATATTACTCTTTATGGCATCGGCTTTCAACAATACGGTAACTAAAATATTCATATTAAAAGTTCAAAGAGACATTTTTAAAATAATTTCAGGTTTATCAATATGTTCATGATTATCATCACATCATCTTATTTAAAAATATTGATATGATAGATCTATAATAAATTAATTATTTGTTCAGCGTCCTGTTATAGAAAAAATATATAATATTATTATGAAATATGATTGATACAGGATATCTCACATTACACGTATATATTTTAACTTCCTTTTAATAAATTAATGCATAAATCATGATAAAATTAATGTTTACGTCTTCAAAAAAGAACATTCTGCTTCACCTACCAAAAAATAAGTGTTTGCTTTTCATTGGTTCTAAAAATATTAAGTAGGATGTACTGGTCGTAATGATAATTTTAGTTAGTGGGATATGCACTATATAAATCCAGGAGAGGAATTTAAAATCAGTTTATTAATTCGAGCTACTTACCAAGATGAAAGTTAAAATTTCTGCTGGTACCTCAAAAAATATTCAGAGACCGGTCAAATCCATTAAAGTATTATCCCATTTAAATATCATACTAAACAATATTTTATTACTTCCTTACTATACTAAATCGTCTATGACAAAAGAATACCATTTTGAACCTTTACAAATATAAATGTATATATAAAGCATTGTTACGAAGGTGGCGATATTTTATTTCAATTCACATGATATTATTTTTTGGGTTTAATATAAAGTTAACGGTATTTTAATTTGCAAAGATCAATTCTTCATAAACTGAAACAGATGGCATTAATTAAAATACATATATTACTTAAATTCTTTAATACAATAAAATTAAATATGTTAAAATAAAAAACTATATATTTTTGTTTAATTGCCATTGATATCTCAATGTTGCGAAATGTACCAGAAATAGCAATTAAGTAATTACGCATACTAAATACTTATACTGCAAATTTCTTATGTAATGTGACTCGCAGCAGATGAATGAACGTAAATTACTATCAGTTTAACACTTCAGAGAAGTCAATAACTTCGCATTATTTTATTACTTAAATTCATCAAACTCGGAACAACTTGCGAATGGCTTACTATGTTCTGATTCTATTTGTGGAGATATATTTTCACTTCTAAATAAATCTAAATCCTTTCTTGAGGTTTCCTGCATGTTATTGGAAGGGGCCTTGCTATGTAACCTTCCTTTAAGTTGTCTTTTCGTTTAAATTTTATTACAAGATTCACATTGGAGAGAACGATTATTATGAACGTTATTATTATGTCTGCTTAATCAACTAGCTTCAACTGATTCATAACTATCAGATACCCTTATTTATCCTTCAGCAGTACCGTATTTATCCACATGTATCCTTAAACCACATCTGACTATACCCTTAATTATTGAATTTATCCTTAATATACCCTTAATTATCCTTATTTATCCTTAGTTATCCTTATTTATATCCTTAGTTATCCTTAATGTATCCTTAGTTATCCTTATTTGTATCCCTAGTTATCCTTAATTATCCTTAATTTACCCTTAATTTACCCTTAATTATCCTTATTTATCCTTAGTTATCCTTATTTATATCCTTAGTTATCTTTAATTTATCCTTAGTTATCCTTATTTGTATCCTTAGTTAACCTTAATTATCCTTAAAATTCCTTATTTATCCTTACTTATGAAAACAGGCTAATGTTAGGTTAGGTTGGGGTAGACGCGCGCGCCTTCCCCAACCTAACCTAACATTAGCCTGTTTTCATAAGTAAGGATAAATAAGGAATTTTAAGGATAATTAAGGTTAACTAAGGATACAAATAAGGATAACTAAGGATAAATTAAGGATAACTAAGGATATAAATAAGGATAACTAAGGATAAATAAGGATAATTAAGGGTAAATTAAGGGTAAATTAAGGATAATTAAGGATAACTAGGGATACAAATAAGGATAACTAAGGATACATTAAGGATATCTAAGGATATAAATAAGGATAACTAAGGATAAATAAGGATAATTAAGGGTATATTAAGGATAAATTCAATAATTAAGGGTATAGTCAGATGTGGTTTAAGGATACATGTGGATAAATACGGTACTGCTGAAGGATAAATAAGGGTATCTGATAGTTATGAATCAGTTGAAGCTAGTTGATTAAGCAGACATAATAATAACGTTCATAATAATCGTTCTCTCCAATGTGAATCTTGTAATAAAACATTTAAACGAAAAGACAACTTAAAGGAAGGTTACATAGCAAGGCCCCTTCCAATAACATGCAGGAAACCTCAAGAAATGATTTAGATTTATTTAGAAGTGAAAATATATCTCCACAAATAGAATCAGAACATAGTAAGCCATTCGCAAGTTGTTCCGAGTTTGATGAAATATTACAGCGGGGTTCAGATATTGATCCCAATGATTTAGTCAAAATGATACGAATTAGTAATCGTCTAGGCCTTAACTATCAGGTGTACAAAATATATTGCAACTTATGAGTATAATTGCCGGCTATCAACGGATGATATGAATTCAATTTCACCCTCATAACTGGAATCGTCCTGGGAGAAAATATATTACTATTAGATGATGACAATAAACAATGAAACTTGTAAAACTTAAATAAAAATAGTAAAAACTTAAACAGTTTTTTCACTTTACTATTTACTCTGTAATCAGAGATATTGCAGTATTCTTAAGCTTCTGTGTGTCTGCATTAATATTTCTTATTATAAAAGAAACCATTATTATTATTTGAACTGAACATTTTATCTTTATGAAAATTTTATGTCATAATTACACTCAAATAAAAATTAAATTTTTTATTTATCAACCAACAGGTTAATGAAACCACTGATTTGCCCTAAATGTCCTAATTTTTAGTATCTTGATACATATTATATATTACATATTATAGTTAGATAACATATATACAGGGTGTTCTTCATATGCGAACCAGGTGTATACACCGGATGTTTACGTGCTTACATGTGCATTAATGCCGAATATGTAACCTGATCTGGTCATATTGCTGTTTCATTAGTTTTTTCTGCTGGGGAGAATTTGCCTTTAAATAGTAGGGGTTTTTCTATTTATATCAGTTAACTACTATGAACGATACTAACTGCGAATCTTGGGACAGTGATCAGTATCCAAGTTATAATCCTCTACAGGATATACAATCAAGAAATATTTTGAGAAGTGCTGTTTCGGTGATTGGAAAGTCTAAAAAAGCCAAGAAGAAATTCCGACTAGCGGAGAGAGAAAGGTTACTTAAGCTAGATAAAGAAGAAAAACTTCAAAAAGAAATAGATTACGGTGCAGAAAAGGACCTAAAATAAAAGGAGTGGTCGTCGTCGACTCAACATGGAAATTAATAATGGTTTTTCTGATGACGGCATAGAAGAAGACAGTGCAGAAACTGATATTAAAGCAAATAAAAGTGTCTCGATAAGTAATTTAAAATTTTTGAACTATAACTGTCATCAAAAAGTGTGTATTAGTCAATATGTTTTGGTTTTGAATGGTAACAATCTCTGTTTAACCTGTTTCTATGAGGTAGTTTCGGGGGTGGACTTAAGCATTGATGGTCAGCATGTCAGCCAACACTTTACTGGCAGTGTCAATGAACTCATTGAGAAATGTGTTGTTTGTAGTATTTGTAGCTTAAATTTGTACCAAATTCACCTAGTAGAATTCTGTATGTTGTGTAATCCTTATACTCGATAATATAGTTACAAATGTAATAGGGGAGAGTGGGGTAAAAACCGCACCCTTAAGGTTTATATTAATTTTTTTAGATATTGTAATGGGTCATGCAGATAGAAATAAATATGTATATATAGCAAGTAGTTGTTTATTGAAGATTACAAAAAATCAACTCTTTCAAGATAATATAGTAGAAGTAAAAAAAAAAATATAATTTCTCAAAATAAATTCTGTCGATTTTGCCCCACTATGCGATTTTGTCCCTCCTTCCCCTATGTTACTTTCCTAAGATGTAAACTCTGACAATTAAGTGAAATACATATAGTTTTTTATTTTAACATATTAATTTTTATTGTACTAAAGAATTTAAGTAATAAAATAATGCGAAGTTATTGACTTCTCTGAAGTGTTAAACTGATAGTAATTTACGTTCATTCATCTGCTGCGAGTCACATTACATAAGAAATTTGCAGTATAAGCATTTAGTATGCGTAATTACTTAATTGCTATTTCTGGTACATTTCGCAACATTGAGATATCAATGGCAATTAAACAAAAATATATAGTTTTTTATTTTAACATATTTAATTTTATTGTATTAAAGAATTTAAGTAATATATGTATTTTAATTAATGCCATCTGTTTCAGTTTATGAAGAATTGATCTTTGCAAATTAAAATACCGTTAACTTTATATTAAACCCAAAAAATAATATCATGTGAATTGAAATAAAATATCGCCACCTTCGTAACAATGCTTTATATATACATTTATATTTGTAAAGGTTCAAAATGGTATTCTTTTGTCATAGACGATTTAGTATAGTAAGGAAGTAATAAAATATTGTTTAGTATGATATTTAAATGGGATAATACTTTAATGGATTTGACCGGTCTCTGAATATTTTTTGAGGTACCAGCAGAAATTTTAACTTTCATCTTGGTAAGTAGCTCGAATTAATAAACTGATTTTAAATTCCTCTCCTGGATTTATATAGTGCATATCCCACTAACTAAAATTATCATTACGACCAGTACATCCTACTTAATATTTTTAGAACCAATGAAAAGCAAACACTTATTTTTTGGTAGGTGAAGCAGAATGTTCTTTTTTGAAGACGTAAACATTAATTTTATCATGATTTATGCATTAATTTATTAAAAGGAAGTTAAAATATATACGTGTAATGTGAGATATCCTGTATCAATCATATTTCATAATAATATTATATATTTTTTCTATAACAGGGCGCTGAACAAATAATTAATTTATTATAGATCTATCATATCAATATTTTTAAATAAGATGATGTGATGATAATCATGAACATATTGATAAACCTGAAATTATTTTAAAAATGTCTCTTTGAACTTTTAATATGAATATTTTAGTTACCGTATTGTTGAAAGCCGATGCCATAAAGAGTAATATGTATATTATAATGTCGTCTGCTATATTAAATTACTTGAAAGGTTATTTTTTTTGTTCCCGTTATTTCATTTATGTCTCTTAAATATATATATTTTTTTTGTTTAAATAATATACCACAATTAAATTGTTTTATTCTATACAATAGGTAGAGTATTTGTAATCGCATGATATATGTACATGAAATTATCTTTAAGGTATTGAACCCCTGCCATGGGTCATTTTATCAGATTTTTACGTATCGTGTTGTCTGTCGATCTGGAAAACCCTGGAAATATCAAGGAATTTCATACATACATACATTTCACTTACCTATTTGTTTTTCTACTATTTAAAGTAATAGTCATCATATATGTTATTTTATTGTACTTTTGCTCGCGGATTATTGCATCAATTTTCAGTAGTCTAAATTAAATCAGTATCACAAATATGTCTCGGTAGTATATTATACTAAATATATATATTGTTAGGTATATACTCATAAATTTGTTGTATTTGTATTTTTTTTTTATTATTTATATTTTTATATATTATGTTATACCAATTTGTAATTTTTCCAGAAAATAAATTGAATTGAATTGAATTTCGTACCCTGAAATAGTAAAGAAAATGTATGTTAATTTAATTCCACTTGGCTACATAATAACTTTAACTCTGTGACGTAAAAGAAAAACGTTTTCGGTACTCTACAAGTTGTGTTATGGTGAAATATATTTTAGTAATATGGGAAAGCAAGTCCTTTGTGCCATAATAGAAGTAAAATCATAATGGTAATAACTCTGGAAATTCATTAGAATAAAATTAAATAATATTTTAATATGTGTGGTGGCAATGAAGTAATAGCACCAAAAGTATAGGGCATATAAGATAGGAATATTTTCACTTAGCGAGATATTTCTTATTTTCGGCATTTGTTATCGTAAGCATTGTGTCTACGTGTAAATTTAAAATTATCCCCGCAAGAAACAAACGTAGTAGTATGTGAAACTAATACAAATGCAGGCGTAACGAAAAAGATAAATTAGAATTTACTGCTGCCATAGTGTAGTTTAATAAACAAATATTTCTAAAAAATCATTTAAGAGTGGATTTATGCAAGTTTCCAATTCAAAAAAGCTATTAATATGCATGGGTTGTTCCGGAATGTACCAGGATGTGTTGGGATGTTTCAGAACTATATAAGTTAAAGTAATTTATCTCTACAGTTCCATACTAGCTATAAATACCTATCATGTTAAGTAAAATTGAAAATAATGTGAATGGTTTTAGATAATGACAATCACGGATTCATTATTGATCTGTACAATTTACGGATAATACATTCTAATTACATAAAACAAATTTTATTTGATATATGTTGTTTTTATTTCAAATCTTTCATTAAATATATTACATCTGTATTTTGTATCTAAAATAGGATCAAGTAACTTTGAGGCTGTCTCGATTCTTCTACAAAAGCGAAATCTGTCCACTGCCAAAAATTCCCAATATTTTTTCCTAGCCATACTATAAGCAAAACTCCATGTAATTAGATGATGTAGTTTATTACACTTTTCATTAAACGTTACTTTCTTCATTACACTGTTGTACTACATACACTTTCAAAGACATCAGGGTAAGTATAAATTAATTCCAGAATCATGCAGATATTTTCACTTTTTGGATTATCTTCAGGTTTAAGTATATTTAGAGCATTTTCAATAATGTCACCGCTTTGACTTTGTAATCCTCTTCGTAAAATCTTGAAATAGTTTTCAAATTGTAGATTTTTTATCATCTCGATTCTGTACTTCACTAGGGGTAGTATTTCTATTAAACAACATACCGTTTCATATGCCAAATATATGTAGTTATCTTCTTTTGAAATCCTGATTACTCGAGCATTTGAAAACTGATCGAAATGTATGCAAATGTTTCCCTCATGTACTGTATCTGGTTTTTCATTGTAATACAGGAAATTCATGATTACTCCTTGATGAGTTAGAAATTTCTTCCAATCAGCTTCATTGAAAGTCACTTGGTCACCTTTGTTTCCAGATAACGTTATACAAGGTACATAACCAAAATCACATGAAATTCCCACCGAAACAAACTTGCACTTGGATTTATTCAAGTTATATTTTTTCTCACCAATTACTTTTGGAGTATTATCTTCTTTCTTGAACTCGGGTAAACTTGGTGAAGAGTCCAGCTGAGTCACATAGTGAGAGAAGAAATTTAAAGGTGCTGACATTTTGAAGACTAATACATGCTAGGAATATGTCATGAGTTATATATGCAGTTCCCCCGCCACTAGAGATGTGTTTCATAAGCGATCGGTTGTAACATCTGTTCCACGCGTGATCATTTGATGTGTTGAACATGTGTTATATGATCCGGATGTCGTCTAGACATGAATACATTGACCCCACACGTGTGCATTAATTTGACACCACCGGAAACTAGACATGGGTCATTGACCTATGTAACCTGATCCGCCACACCTGTTCATTATTAACAGATATATGACACGTGTATATTGATGTGGGTCATTGACCTATGTAACACGATATGTATATTAATTTGATACCGCCGGAAATATGCTTACATGTTCATACCACCAGTAACCCGATAAGAGTCATTGACCTATGTAACATGATATGTATATTAATTTGATACCGCCGGATGAATTACAGGATGTTAATTTTATGCTGATTCATTGCAAAGGTCATTCATCTTTGTGCATAAACCGGATGTCGTTTAGACATGTATACAGACTTGTCCGACAAGTTGTTACCCGATATGAGACATGTGTATGTAATATGTGTCATTGACCTATGAAACCTGAGCACATTAATTTGACACCGCCGGAAACCCTATATGTGACACGTGTGTGTAATATGATACCGCCGGATGTGTAACCCTATATGTGCATTAATTTGACACCACCGGATGAATTATAGAATATCAATTTTATGCTGATTCATTGCAAAGGTCATTCATCTTTGTGCATAAACCGGATGCCATTTAGACATGTATACAGACTTGTCCCGACAAGTTGTTACCCAATATGTGACATGTGTATGTAACCCGATACGAGCTATTGACCTGTGTAACCCGATATGTGACACGTGTATGTAATATGTGTCATTGACCTATGTAACCCGATTAATTTGACACCGCCGGATGTGTAACCCTATATGTGCAGTAGTTTTCGAGGGGGTAGTTTTTGAGGGGGTGGTTTTTTTTGAGGGGGTAGTTTTTGAGGGGGTAGTTTTAGGGGGTAGTTTTTTGAGGGGGTGGTTTTTGAGGGGGTAGTTTTTGAGGGGGTAGTTTTTTGAGGGGGTGGTTTTTGAGGGGTAGTTTTTTGAGGGGTAGTTTTTGAGGGGGTAGTTTTTGAGGGGTGGTTTTTGAGGGGGGGTGGGAGTATGGTCTATGTAACCATATATGTAACCCTATATGTGCATTAATTTGACACCACCGGAAACTAGACATGGTCATTGAGCTATATAACCTGAGCCGCCACACCTGTTCATTATTACCAGATATATGACACGTGTATATTGATGTGGGTCATTGACCTATGTAACATGATATGTATATTAATTTGATACCGCCGGAAATATGCTTACATGTTCATACCATCAGTAACCCGATAAGAGTCATTGACCTATGTAACCCGAGCACATTAATTTAACACCGCCGGAAACCCGATATGTAACACGTGTATGTAATATGACACCGCCGGATGTGTAACCCTATATGTGCATTAATTTGACACCGCCGGAACTGTGCTGACACGTGCATTCATTTGATACCACCGGATATGTGTCATTGACCTATGTAACCCGAGCACATTAATTTGATACCGCCGGAAATGTGCTGACATGTGCATTCATTTGATACCACCGGATATGCGTCATTGACCTATGTAACATATGTATATTAATTTGATACCGCCGGAAATGTGCTGACATGTGCATTCATTTGATACCACCGGATATGTGCTGACATGTGCATTCATTTGATACCACCTATGTAACCCGAGCACATTAATTAGACACCGCCGGAAACATGATATGTGACACCTGTTCATTAATACCGGATGTGTAACCCGATGGGGTATGACCTTGATCACTGATCATGATCATGATCACTGAACCCGCAGCTCTGTGATTTCCCTACTACTCTTGATAAACAATCTATGATCAATAATATCGATTCAAATGATTTCGATACTTCAGACACCGACAGAGACCTTGACAATCAATCTATAATCAATAATTTTGATTCAAACGAATATCATATTTCTGACACTGATGAACAACCTATGACTAATAATACTGACGAAAATAAGGAGCTAAGAGTTACCCAACCTGATTCGGACAATATAACAGTACATACAACTAGTGAAGACCCAATTCAAACAATACAAATATCAGAAAAAGCTATAAATTACTATGTTAATCAAATATTCATTAATGAACTTGACCTAGATATGACAGACAGATTTTCTATATACTCGAGTACTAGAGTACTCATCATCTGACGAAGCCACTGTGTGGCGAAACAATTGTTATGTAGTTTATATATTTTGTGAAATATATAAATATAAAAGATTTGTGTAAATAAAACAGTTAAGTTTTATTTCATTCAGTGCTAACATGGATTTCCATCAAGTAAAGATCGACTCAATCAAACAAAAAGTTAAAAACGCAACTTAACTAAGGAAAAGCCCCCGGACATAGACATAACAAACCCTATTTTTGTGAAAAAGTCCCAACGCAATAAAACAGCCCCACGTTATAAAAAAGACATTGCACTAGGTCAATCTAAAAACAAAATTTACGCTCACAAAAGTAAATTTCATAAACAACAATTAAAATGACCCTGGCTAATTCAATCAAAACCTTTACAGGTTTTCCATTCAAAGGACAATGCCCCAAACGACGACGCTGCTATTTCTGCTGACAATGAACCTAAACCTTCATGCCCAGGAATTAACAATTGACTCGCTCGATACGAACCCAGGACTACTACCCATTTACTTAGCACAAGGTAAACTTAAAGATTCGACACACAAATTTATCCACTATTTTAATTTGGAACCAATCAGAAATCAAATTAACACCATAATCGACCACTATAACGTAATAGAAGTATCAATAAAAGTGGACTTATGTTTCCCATTTATGTTATTCACTTTCAAACTTTAAAGAACATATATTATTTCAAATTAATTTAGCTAAACAAAAATTTCTATCAGTTTATCCATTCGAAAACATTAGAACTAAAAGAGCTTTAATAAATGCCTTAGGCAGTGTAGTTAAATTTATGTCCGGTAACCAAGACCAAGAAGATGCCAAGCACTATGACGAAGCTATCGACCAATTACAGAGTAACGAAGATAAAATAATTAATACGTTTAATAAACAAATCTCTCTAAACGACAAACTGTTAGATAATTATAACGAAACACTTGAATTAATTCAACATAATCAAGATGCCATATTACAAAGAATAAATGACGTACAGGAACTATAACTTTCTCTAAGTTAGGTACTCTACACCGTAGTATTTTAAACATAGATGAAATGAAAATAATAATAAACAAACTTCAAGACTTATATAATTTAGAACAATAAATTGATGTATATAAACGATATTGACTTGTATAATTACTATAATTTGATATATGCGAAATCATATTACTCTGGTTACAGACTTGTTTTTGTACTAAGTATTCCTATTAGTACACCCTCATTATTTTAATTACTACCATCTCTATCCGATACCTACCCCTAACCTAACAACAATAATTCCAAAGAAACCATACCTTGCAAATTAGAAAGACTTATATCAAGATTATTCCTGTCAACACCTTAACCCAAATTATTATTGTTCAGAAATTCAAATCAATCATCTGACTGACCAAGAAGACTGTATAACATCCGTATTAAACATGGACAACCAAGTTAACTGTCAATTAACACATATTTCATTGAAATCCAGCATAATAGAAGAAATAGATTCAATGCATTATCTACTGATATCACCACATGAAAACAAAATTCAAATAATTGCAATAAAATCGACTTTATAAATATTAAAGAAACTTACCTTATAACTTTACCATTGGGGTGCTCATTTGAATTTATCAATACTAAATTTACTAATGAAAAAGAGACAACAGAAAGCCAGCCTTTGCTTTTGCCTGAAATTAAAATTCTGCTACCAAACAAAATATTACATACGAAAAACTTGAATTAAAAAAAATATATCTTCAGACCAACCATGGTGTAAGATAATTAGATGATGAAACGCCTCAATTAGAATGTCTCCAATCTGTTAACGCAAGAGACGCGAAATCGTAAGACAAAGAGAGAGAGTGTGTGGCCACCAGGGCCGCGCGGGCTGCGGCCCGTATCGTCCCTAGTTAATTTCCACATCATTTTACCAGGTCGAAAAATATACCATTCGATGCAGAAAAATATGTAGAACACGATTGTTGAAAAATTATGTGTCTAAATTGTCGGCTACTGTGCAAAAAAAAATAAAAACCATAAATGAAATTGGACGCCGGCACGTTTAACTCGAAACGTTGCTAAAACCGTTCGAGTTATGAAAAAAATTAACATAAACAATTTTATAGAGAACTAAATTTCCTATAAAAAAGTCAGTAACGGCATATGTCTATCTTAAATATTTTAGGCGTGAGCACGGTGTAAGACAATTCTTACACCGTGGGCGTGAGGGTGGCTGAAAGTTGTGCGGTGGAAAACGAAGTTTAATTTAACAAAAGATCAGCGCGCGAATTTGAGGCGCCCTCACACCAAAACTATTAAAGATAGACTAATGCCACCACTGACTTTTTTATAGGAAATTTAGTTCTCTATAAAATTGTTTATGTTAATTTTTTTCATAACTCGGACGGTTTTAGCAGCGTTTCGAGTTAAACGTGCCGGCGCGCGGCGTCCAATTTCATTTATGGTTTTTATTTTTTTTTGCACAGTAGCCGACAATTTAGACACATAATTTTTCAACAATCGTGTTCTACATATTTTTCTGCATCGAATGGTATATTTTTCGACCTAGTAAAATGAAGTGGAAATTAACTAGGGACGATGCGGGGCTTAGCCCGCGCGGCCCTCGCGGCCCTTGCGGCCACCCGCTCTCTCTCTTTGTCTTACGATTTCGCGTCTCTTGCGTTAACAGTTTGGAGACATTCTAACCTTACGATACATTGAGGCGTTTCACCACCTAATTGTCTTACACCGTGAGACCAACTAATCACATTAAAAAATACTCAAAAAGAACTTGTAATTAATACATATACTTCCAGCAAAGCAGACCATCATTTTTGGACAACCCCTATCTATATTGTATTTGCTGTTGGTTTTCTTATATGTATAAACAATTTATTCACTTATTATGACAGATTCTCTATATTTTAACAAATTAATATAAACTACAGACTTTAAGGCTCTTTTTTAAGGAAAGGGTTGTGGTGATCACGGCCGCCTAAGACTAACTAACTAATTGAAAGGGCCTCTTATCTTTCGACGACCATAATTGTATATCCAGCGGTTCTTGAAGAATTTCTTGTCTAAACATTCTTCTGCGTTGTTTACAGTCGGTCACGCTACCAACATTCACGTCCTCGTGAATCAATTGTCTTCCTTTTGGACATTTGAAAAACCTATTATGGAACAAATGCAGAATCATTAACTTATTAAATACTTATATATCATGTTAGTAAATCTCGTGTTGTTTGCTGGAAACTCTGCATTTTTAAACCTGAAATGTCAACATTCATTCTTGCAAGAATTGTCTGTTAGTATACTTTTTAAAACTATACTGTAAAATAAAATAAATATACTTATTAATATCAACAACGTCTGTCGATCGATTTTGAGCTCTATTCTTTATTTTCGTAGAGTTCGTCTTCCGATTGCGAACTCACTTCAACGTTATAAGTCTTAAGCTTATCAAGGGGTACGATTCCCCTATACTTCCTCTGCGATCGGGAAGATCCTTGGACGTCCTCTACCACATAACGATCGTGGTCTAATATTTCCCTAATAACGTACGGTGCTCTATACTTTGGTACCAATTTTCGATTTTTACCTAGGTTGCTCGTTGCAGCGGAGTGCACCAATATTTGGTCTCCAACTTGATACTTTTTACCAGCACATCGATGTCTATCAAACATGGTTTTCCATTCACCTTGCGTTTCTATTTTTTCTTGTAGCCAACAGATTCTGGTGTCGAGTTGGTTCTATGGCAATTTTTCGTTATCCAGAACCGCATTAGCAACCCCTCAAGGTACGTATCCATAAACACCAATTCGTATGGTGAATTTCCACTGGTCGAATTCATCGTAGAATTCAAACCTCATCGTACTTTGCCCGAATTCATCGTAGAATTCATTTGGTCGAATTCATCGTAGAAATCAAACCTTGTCGTACTTTGGTCGAAGTCATCGTAGAATTCATTTGGTCGAGTTCATCGTAGAAATCAAACCATGTCGTACTTTGGTCGAATTCATCGTAGAATTCATTTATTATTTATCGAAGAAATTGAACCCTGTCGTATTTTGGTCGAATTCATCGTCGAATTCAAACCCCATCGTACTTTGGAAAACCTGCAGGAACATTACAAAGTCTAAACAGTACAATCGTATATTCATAATGTCCATCAGAAGTTATGAAGACAGTTTTTGGTATTATGTATTTTTCTAACTAAATTTGATGATAGCCACTCGTGAGATCTAAACTTGTGAAATATTTTAGAGTTTAGCGCGCAATAATTAACACACATACGTTGGTCGTCATTTTTCTTTGTGACAAAAATAATAGGACTTGAGTATGGAGAATTTGACTCTCGTAAGATGTCGTTATTCAATAAATCGTTTACGATTTCTCTCACAATTTTCGATATGGACGGTAGACAACAGGCTTATTATCAGCTAAATGTATTGGCATTTTCAATACGTCAGTCTTCCCAAGTTCGTTGGTATTTTGGGCAAAACAACATCTGAATTCGTTAACTAAAGCAACTAATTTACTAACTTCATTGGAGGTGAGGTTTTCATTATAAGATAAATCGTTTGCTATAAATGGTACACTGTTACGTAGTGCAGTGGAAAAGACAGATAAATATGAATTTAACGATATATCCTCAAAACATATAACACAACGAGCTAAAATGTTATTTGTGCTCACCTCGAGATCTTGTTGAGACAGATTCGTTATTGTCACACAGCCTCCTTCACCATTTGTGATACATTCATCGACATAATACTCGTTCCCTGGCACTTATCTGAGACCTCCGCGTACATAAACATCTTTGTTGATAGCTCCTCGTGACGTAAGTACAACCAATGCAGTCGTTCTTGGTGGAATTACGGTGTTTTCCTTCACCCACAGAGGAATTTTCTTTGGTGGTAAATTTAACACTGCACTTAAATCATCGTCTGCAGACAATAACCTTACTGTTTCCCCGAAGACTATCGTAAGAACCTCGGGTCGATTTAGAAAGGTTTGCCCTATCATAACAGGTACCTCCTGAGCAAAATTTGGAACGATTAGTGCTCTCACGGTACTCTTCACTTGATCCACCTTAATAGACACTAATGTTTCTCCTATTACATTCACTATAGACCCGATCCACCAACTATCATATTACTAAACTAGTGATTTAACCCAAAAGTGTTCTATTCTATTCTATTCTATTTTATTCTATACGCTCATGACGGGTTCACAATTGACTTTTGAGAAATCTTCGACAGTCTTTTGCCACATGTCCTAGTCGTTTGCAGCTTGTGCATTCCATTCTGGGTATCGTGCTTTTATTTGAGAAGTGACCTCTTTCCTTACAATTATAGCAACGTTGTTTACATCTATCATTGCGTTTCATGTTTCTTTCTGAGTCCCTGTGATGATCATTATGGTTACGCTTAAGTCCTCTTGGTTGGAACCGTTTTGTCATGTTGGAACGTCCATCTTCAGGATTAAGTGTCGAAAAATATTCCGCATACAAGTCATTAGGCGTATGATATCGGCCTGCTCGTGCTCCAGCTTGGATTGTTGGATCTTGTATGCCATCAATCAAACACGACACTGCTTTCTTTTCGTTAATATCGCAGGCACTTATAAGATCCATTTGCTCCCATGTCTCTGAAGGTAATTTAAATCTATTTACCAAATTTCTGAGAACTGTTGCAAAATCATGGGTTTCCGGAAACGACTTCAACAGTGAGGTCTTCCATTCTTCCCAACTCAGCTGATATGATGGTAAATTATCATACCATTTTCGTGCTAAGCCTCGTAATCGACCTTGCATATGAAATATAATGGTATGTTCATCCCAATTGTTAAGCATTGCCAATTGCTCAATTTTCTCTATCCACTTTGAGGAAGACAAATTTGGATTTCCAGGAGAAAATTCAGGGATACATTCTGGCTTTGCGAACAGTCTTTGTGATTGCGAACTAGTGCTAGGCCTTTCCCGAATTAATGTCTCTATAAGTAGTTCTAATCGATCCACTCTCTGATCTGTGGTCGCTGTTACTACAGAAGAATTTCGACTGGTTGCATACTTCTGTAACACTTCGTTCCTCTCTATTCTCATTAATGACTCTGGCACGAACCCTTGTTTGTTTTATATTTTTCCTCGTATTTTTCTTACTCCGTTTATAATTATAATCGCTTGAACTAGAGCTCGAACGAGAACTGGAGTTTGAGCTACTTGAAGTAGATCTACGTGTTCGTCCCATTTTTTTTTAAATAAACTTTAATTGTCTAGTATAATTTATACGTTAATTATACACACTAAGTATCAGGTTAATATATAGTAAAAATATTTAAAATTGTATGAAGTTTTAAGTTTATGGATAACCAATTTATCAATTGACACTTATGCTGTTCATAAATTTGAGTATATCGTGTTGTGTACAAGATAACCAAAATATTTATATTACCGTATCCGAGGGTCGTCCAGTCATCAATCACTTAACAAGAACGAAAAGTTCTAGGCGTTGGCCGTCGTGAGAAATTTTCAACTGATTTATACGTTAATCAAGTTGCAGGTTATCTCGGTACGGGTTAAAACGACTAAACTAATAACATACGTATTCTCATTGTTTAAATCCAGAATCCAGAAATATAATCCAGTCATAAGGGTCACAATTTAAGAACTCAAAACAACACTCCACTAGTACACTGTGCACACCACACTCTCGGTAACAGCAGATCTATCCCACCGCTGCTTTGTAAACCATTTATTCACTTATTATGACAGATTCTCTATATTTTAACAAATTAATATAAACTACAGACTTTAAGACTCTTTTTTAAGGAAAGGGTTGTGGTGATCACGGCCGCCTAAGACTGACTAACTAATTGAAAGGGCCTCTTATCTTTCGACGACCATAATTGTATATCCAGCGGTTCTTGAAGAATTTCTTGTCTAAACATTCTTCTGCGTTGTTTACATATGGATTTTTAGATATACAGGGTGAGTCGTGAGGAACTTTACAAACTTCTACCACGTATAGAGTCCATTGAGTAGAATATCAAATGGGCATTAAAAAGTTTCAGATCCCTTTTTTTATTGATATACAGAGTGATTTATCGATTTTGACCAAAATTTCTTTTCGCTGCCGCTTTTAAACGGTAAATTCAAATCGTGTTATATTTTGGTAAAACTATAAACTAATGTCTAGCATCACTGTGACGTATTTAAAATTTAGATATTCCAGGACCGGCGTAAGCAAAGTTCTTCAGTAGGTCCATAAAGAAGAAAACACCCTGTATACGGGTGTATACGCCATACGAAATTTTTGTCACGCTTTCCACAGATTTTTAGAAACCGATCAATTTTGGTTAAACCTGAAAATTCCTCACCACTTCGTACAACACGTATTCGATTTACAAGAATAACGCATTTAAAGGCAAACACTCAACTTGAAGCAGTTACTAGGCAGTTAACTCTTGATCCAGTCAATAGAGAAAATAATTATGAAAACTACGTTTGGAATATTAAATTTAAGCGAAAAATCTAATACATTGAACAAACATGTTGTTACCTCCTGTTCTGAAAGTAACTTTTGAAACAATCATGAATTTACAAAAGAAAAATGTTGCTAAATCACCTATGTACATACATACCTGCATTATTTACAACCACAAATAATAATCCGACAATTCAAACTACTAAATTATACAGGCCAATATTAATGAAATTAAAAACTGGTTACAACAATTTCAATACGGAATCTAACTATTAATTAAGTACCTATGTCTTTTATTGATCAGGTAAATTCAAAATATAATCACAATTTCTTTGTATTCTTACCATATTTTTATGAACACAACAAATAGGTTCTGACAGTTTGACACGAGACTCAGTTGTCACATTGTTATTATTGTGTCTCTTGCGAACATTGTTTCTGTATGTAATTTTCTTTTGATTTTGCTAATTGCTTTTGCAAATTTTCAAATAATTAAGGAATTAATTTAAAATAGTTCTCAATTTTAATTGACTTAAAAATGCCTCATCAGTTTTCAACGCTTGAATATGCAGACATTATTTTTGTTTACGGTTTGTGTAACGGAAATGGAAGAGCTGCTGCTAGAGAATACTAAAGAAGATATCCTCTACGCCGAATACCCAGTCATCCAACCTTTGGATCAGTTTTTAATTATTTGCGCCAAAATGGCCCATTTCCAAAAACGAAATCTGAACGAAACGTAGATCGCTTGAGAGAAGAGGAAATCATTGATGCTGTTAATGCAAACCCTACAATAAGTACAAGAAAAGTTAGTCGCCAAATGAACATACCCCAGACTAGCGTGAGTAAGGTCTTGAAAAAAAAAACAATTTGCACCCACATCACGTGCAACTTGTACAGCGTTTGCATCCTGGAGATGATGTTCAGCGTTTACAATTCTGTAGGTGGATTAGAACTCATAGACCAGTTCTCTATAGGACACTCTTTACGGACGAGCACAATTTACAAGGGATGGAATCAATAATTTCCGTAATTTCCATGTGTGGGCACAAGAAAATCCCCATGCTGTAATACTTTGCCCAATCTTCTAGCAAATGTAGAAATACGAGGGATGTACTTTCAACATGACGGTGCATCCCCACATTTTTCGGTTGCAGTAAGAAATTATTTAAATAATATCTACAGAAATAGATGGCTAGGACGCGGCGGTCCTATCCCATGGCCTCCGAGGTCTCCAGATTTCAATCCCGTTGACTACTTTATTTGGGGACAATTAAAGCAGCTGGTTTATTCAGAAAATATTAATACACGACAACAGTTAACGGATAGAATAATTCAGTGTTGTGACGTTATTAGAAACGATCCTGTAGCCATAAGAAAATCAATAAGACATTTGACAATACGGCAGCAAATGCGTAGATACTGCTGGATCTCATTTTGAAAATTACTTGTAATTTTTTTCTTTCATATGGTTGAATTTTTTAATGGTTTTTTAATTTTGTTTGATTTTATTTTTTATACAGGGTTCCCCATATTAAACTACCCATTTTATTATTCGAATAAAATCCTTTTAAGTCGACTAAAAAAATCTTTTATTACACTAATGTACAGCTAATTGTATGGGATTTATTACGTACTCAAGATTTGTTCAACTTTTAAAAATCATGTTCTCTAAATGCCCTCCAACAACTTGAACTTTCAATTCTGAATGCAATATTGTTCATCACCCGGAGAAGAAAATCTCCAACTATTCCTGTAATTACTTCTCGAATGCGGTCTTTCAAGTCCTCAATTGTTGCAGGGTGACTTGCAAAGACCTCTCCCTTCAAATAAATGTGTGAGCTTCACACAGCCAGAGACTCCATGAGAATTGTGCGAGAATTTTTTAACGACCGTATAATTTCTCGATTTGAAAATTTGCCTTGCCCCCATAAGTCTCCCGACATAACAACACCCGATTTTTTTCTGTGGGGTATTTGAAGAGAGAGGTCTTTGCAAGTCGCCCTGCAACAATTGAGGACTTGAAAGACCGCATTCGAGAAGAAATTACAGGGATAGTTGGAGATTTTCTTCGCCGGGTGATGAACAATTTTGCATTCAGAATTGAAAGTTCAAGTTGATGGAGGGCATTTAGAAGACATGATTTTTAAAAGTTGAACAAATCTTGAGTACGTAATAAATCCCATACAATTAGCTGTACATTAGTGCAATAAAAGATTTTTTTACTCGGCTTAAAAGGATTTTATTCGAATAATAAAATGGGTAGTTTAATATGGGGAACCCTGTACATATTCTAAATAAGTACTAAATGTTTTTTTAATAAATCCTTATGTAAATACAACTGATTATTATTTGTGGTTGTAAATAATGCAGGTATGTATAAGGTGTTTCAAACTCGACGCCCGAAGCCTGTTACGTGAAAACGTGAAGAGAAAAGACAATTTTGAAAAAGGTATCTCAAATGGGATGATGTAAGCTACCTATATTTAGCAGAAAAAATATAATTTTTTAGAATCACGTAAATACGAACTGTGACGTCATCAAAATTATTTTCTCCACGAACATACCTAATTTTTTCCATATTCAAAATGCTCTAATTTTTCTGTATACCACCGTAAAAATGTTTCTTCTATCTCTTTTAGTTAAAAAGTTATAAGCAACAATAATTTAAAAAGTTATAAGCAAAAATCATTTTAAATAAAATGACTTACACATACACAAGTTATCCATGGAAATAACAACGAAACATGTTGTTTTTATAGATGTCACCTTATTAGAAGTGTCAGATTAGAATTGTGAAAAAGTATGTTGTGAATTTTCAAATTTTTTACTATATAACATAATTGAATAATCAGGTTTATACACGAAGAAAAGGTAGATATGTTATTAATTTACGGTGAGTCGAGAAAGAATGCAAAGGTAGCTCTTCGCATATATCGTGAGAGGTATCCTGACCGTCAAGTCAAGATTACAAAATTTTTGCAAGATTGGAATATAACTTAAGGCAAAACACTAATGCTTTCTCTATAAAAAAGGAAAATCCATTAGAAAAAGAGTTTGTGATGAAAATACAGTAGCCGAAGTATTACAAATTTTTGAGAATAATCCACGAAAATCGATAAAAAATGCTTGTAGTGAATTAAATTTCAAAATTTTATCCGTTCAAAGAATTTTGAAACAAAATATCACAATAAGGTGACATCTATAAAAACAACATATTTCGTTGTTATTTCCATGGATAACTTGTGTAAGTCATTTTATTTAAAATGATTTTTGCTTATAACTTTTTAAATTATTGTTGCTTATAACTTTTTAACTAAAAGAGATAGAAGAAAACATTTTTACGGTGGTATACATAAAAATGAGAGCATTTTGAATATGGAAAAAATTAGGTATGTTCGTGGAGAAAATAACTTTGATGACGTCACAGTTCATATTTACGTGATACTAAAAAATTATATTTTTTCTGCTAAATATAGCTTACATCATCCCATTTGAGACACCTTTTTCAAAATTGTCTATTCTCTTCACGTTTTCACGTAACAGGCCTCGGGCGTCGAGTTTGAAACACCCTGTACATAGGTGATTTAGCAACATTTTTCTTTTGTAAATTCATGATTGTTTCAAAAGTTACTTTCAGAACAGGAGGTAACAACATGTTTGTTCAATGTATTAGATTTTTCGCTTAAATTTAATATTCCAAACGTAGTTTACATAATTATTTTCTCTATTGACTTTTTTTAATCAATTATTTAAAAATGGTTAATCCAGTCCTGTAGATTTGATTCTAGACGAGGAAAAATAAAACTGGATCAAGAGTTAACTGCCTAGTAACTGCCTCAAGATGAGTGTTTGCCTTTAAAGGCGTTATTCTTGTAAATCGAATACGTGTTGTACGAAGTGGTGAGGAATTTTCAGGTTTAACCAAAATTGATCGGTTTCTAAAAATCTGTGGAAAGCGTGACAAAAATTTCGTATGGCGTTATTCATTTATTCATTTGTACTCTTTAAATAACCGGCATTAAAATTTGAAAACACCCGTATACAGGGTGTTTTCTTCTTTATGGACCTACTGATGAACTTTGCTTACGCCGGTCCTGGAATATCTAAATTTTGAAGACGTCACAGTGATGCTAGACATTAGTTTATAGTTTTACCAAAATATAATACAATTTGAATTTACCGTTTAAAAGCGGCAGCGAAAAGAAATTTTGGTCAAAATCGATAAATCACTCTGTATATCAATAAAAAAAGGGATCTGAAACTTTTTAGTGCCCATTTGATATTCTACTCAATGGACTCTATGTATCGTGGTAGAAATTTGTAAAGCTCCTCACGACTCACCCGTATAAAGAAAAGATACTGTTCTAAAACAATCGAAGAATTGGAATTGGAATCCAAAGAAGACATGGAACCAAGGAAAAGTAGTCAACCCTCCGTTTTGTTTACCCCCAAAACTTCGTCTTAAGGATGGAGGAGTTACATGACCTGCATAGGAGATAAGAAGATCATCGTCCAGCAGTATACCTGAGTCAGCACTATGCTTCCTAGGATTAATGTTTATCTTACAACTCACTTAATATTCTCATCTCGTGTAGAACACATGTATTTTTATCTGTGTTGAGATATTAATGTCATTTTTACTTAAACTAAAAACTAAAAAAAACCAAAAATATTCAATAATCTGTTCAAATAAAGTTCTTTAAGTGTTTTAAATAAATTGCGTTCTTTTTTTAAAACGCAAGTGCCGGAACCCAGCACGTAATTCCGGCATTTCTCGTTCTCGACAACGGACTCGATATCTCCGGGAATGTATGGCAGCACTGGTGTTTGGTCTATCTCGTACGAGTGCCGTAGATGGTAGTATAGCACTCGTAAAACCTCATTATAATATTCATAATGATACAGTAGTTTTAGAAAATTATAAGGTATACCGACAGGATCGAAACGGCAGGGGAGGAGGAGTTATGTGATATGTAAGTAATGTTTTGAAAAGTAAATTAATAGTAATGCCTCAAAGCGAAACAGAACAGTTATGGATAGAGGTTTATCATGAGAATAAAACGTTTGCTGTTGGTGTTATTTATAGGCCACCTAATTTTTCGGTCAATAGTTTTTTTTTTTAATTTTGAGGATGCTTTAAATTTATTAATACCTAGATATGACCAAATACTATGTGGTGGAGATTTTAATATAGATTATTTTCAAATTGAGAGTAGCGCAAATAAATGTCTACACAATATTTTATATACCTACGAATTAACTCAAATTATTGACCAACCAACACGAATTACTGACAGCAGTTCCACTTTACTTGATTGTACAGGGTGATTCACGAGGAAAGGGACAAAATGTTATGGTAGATAGAGTTCACTTAGGTGAAATAGAAATGACTATTATAAATAGCCTGAGCCTTTTTTTTATTGAACTACGGGTGATTTATGGGTTTTGCCCAATACTTCTTAAGGTAATATCTTTTAAACTAATCATTAGAATCAGCTCGTATTACTAATTTTTATTTTTAGGGCTCCTATGAAAAAATTCACCCTGTGTACGTGATTTTTAAATTCTAATACGGAATTATGAAACTACATACAAAAGTGATCGAAGACATGTATTTTGTTGTTTTGCCACACTTTGGGCGAATTTTAAATAAACCATAAATTTTCGCCAAAATCGAAGGTCTGCACAAAATAAATTTATAAAATTACATTTTCCCCTCTTATTCAAACAAAAATATTTGTTATACAAAATTTTGTGATTTCATGCATGATTAATATGAAATAAATAATCAAAAATAAATAATTTCAACATCAGATTAAGTAATTTTTATTTCCGAGGTTTCTGTGAAAAATCAGTCTGTATACATTTTTCTCAAATTCTGATAATAAATTGTATAACTACATTTAAAAATTAACGAAATTATTTATTTTTTATCACAATACATCAATAAACAGAACATTATAAACAACAAATTCACAGAACATAAAACCTTATAACTTATTTTCAAAATGAAATCCTTCTGCTTCCCTACATTTTCTTTGTCGTAAAATTAAATTTCCTACGGTTTTCCTAATAACGACAGAATTATTAATGTTCTGTTTATTGATGAACTGTGATAAAAAAAATAAACAATTTCGTTAATTACTTTCTCACCAAAAGTGAGGAAGATATGTATTCGTGAAAAAAATTTTGAAAATTTTTATTGCATATCTGGACGATTCTCGACGAATTACGAGGATACGCAGGAATTTTCTAATTTTGAAATAAAGCTCTCAAATTTGGTACACACGTTCTAGAGGTCAAGGAAAAGATTGAGTTCGTTGATGAGCAAAATCGGTCCACTTGAATGGGGTCTACCGGATCCCAACATTTCTATTTCTAACTTTAAAAAAAAATTATTCGTGATGAAAGATTATAAATAGGATCTGATATACAACTCATTATAATATTGTGTCCAAATGTTGAAATACACAAAATACGCCAAAAAAAAAACAAAATACGTACAAAAAAGAAACAAAATGCGTCAAAAAACAAAATAAGTACGTCAAAAATTACTTTTGATATAAACTCCACCACACGGTGAGGAAGTATTGATCCCATAATTGGCAGCGGCTTTTTTAATGTAGTTCCATAATTTATTATCAGAATTTGAGAAAAATGTATACAGACTGATTTTTTTCACAGAAACCTCAGAAATAAAAATTACTTAATCTGATGTTGAAATTATTGATTATTTATTTCATATTAATCAACCATGAAATCACAAAATTTTGTATAACAAATATTTTAGTTTAAATAAGAGAGGAAAACGTAATTTTATAAATTTATTTTGTGCAGACCTTCGATTTTGGCGAAAATTGATCGTTTATTTAAAATTCGCCAACAAAATACATGTTTTCGATCATTGTTGTATGTAGTTTCATAATTCAGTATTAGAATTTAAAATCACGTACACAGGGTGAATTTTTTCATAGGAGCCCTAAAAATAAAAATTAGTTGAGCCTGCCCTGGAATTTTCTGTCTTTGATTATGCACGTAAATTGACAATTAATAGTATATTATATACCCACAATACGAGCTGATTCTAGTAATTAGTTTAAAATATATTACCTTAAGAAGAATTGGGCAAAAATCAAAAATCACACTGTAGATCAATAAAAAAAAGGCTCAGGCTTTTACCAATAGTCATTTCTAATTCACCTAAGTGAACTCTATCTACCATAACATTTTGTCCCTTTCCTCGTGAATCACCCTGTATAATCGGATACTGAATTGCGTCATGCAGACTGATTAATCAAGATATAATGTCTCTCATTAATATATCTAACTCATTTTGTCTATCTATAAATGCAAACAAAATATATAGTTATTGTTATTTGGTAGAAAAGAAACAAGACGCAGGTGTATATGGAAAGGGTGAACATTAGAAATAACGATGGACAACTTCAGCTAACAAATGTATCAAAGAAACTAGGTTTATATTGATTCCAGCCTAAAATTTACGGAACATACCAATCACATTATTAAGAAGTCTTTTTCCAATACACAAGTAAAGATATGTTATAAAAAAAACCAAAGTAATGTTATGTGAAGCCCTTGTACTGTCTCATATAAATTATGTCTCGGTTGTGTATTACCCCTTGTTACGTCAGACTGACGCTCAACGTCTACAACGGTTACAAAATAGTTGTATTATGCGGCCCACACACAAGCTACTTTTGCGGTGTTTTGGCAGCTGACGTTGTCGCCAGCGTCGAAAACGCTTTTACAATTTCTCCACACACAAGCGTCCCAGTAGTGAGCTACTCATTAACGGAATAGTATTGAAAATGTCTGAAAATGTTGCTCAAGCAGAAAAGACTAGCAAGTCCAAAAAGCGTCGTTCATGGGTGAAAGAGTGGTTGCTGAAAAAAGATCAATTATCCCACATAAATGTCTTGAATGAACTAAAATTACATCCAAAGCTTTATTCTTAATAATTCTATTAGAATATTCTTTACTTTTTATCATCCATAAATATTTTTTCTGCTTAAATAATTCAATAAAAGCAGAAATGGAATTTTCGGATTGTCCAAATCGCCCATTTTCCGCAATTTCTGCACACACACATGCGTTTTCTATACGTTTCGCTGGCTTTACTGCCGCCGAAATCAAACAAGTTTGATCTTGGTGTCCGGCGTTCTGGGCCGTCCAGCTAATCGTCAGCGCGGCAGCAAATACTCACACACGGGCGTTTCTTTTGCGATTTTTGTGCGTATTGGACGCTGGCGGCAACGCCAGCTGCCAAAACGTCGCAAAATTAGCTTGTGTGTGGGCCGCATTGGACTGGTATGTGGTATGAGGAAATACGATCCCATATCCTCACATTTAAAAAAATTTACCTGATTTAATATTAAAAACAGAAATGTTCTCCATAGTAGTTGTTTTTTTTTTATAATATACTAAGTCACCTCCTTACTGAGATGATGCCACCTTGGTTGGCGAAACGCGCGTCGAGTGTGTTGTTACACTTGAAAATTGGCAGTAAAGCCTGGAATAAAAATATAGGAAATAATTTGTAGCGCATACATTTTCTGGAAATCATTTTATTAAAATATATAAATTCTCACAACAATTTCGATTTAATATATCACTGGTTTAATTGCGCCATCTTCTGACGGCTTCTCGTATCACTTGTTGCCTAAATAAATTCCTCGTATATGCACGAAACCTGCCGGTAAAGTTAGGTTAGGATATCTGTAACAAAATTAATTAAGTAATTAAAGATCCGACACACATTAATTTCGTAGTAAATTGTTAGTATCCAGCTAGTATTAACAGTTAAATAGTATCTTATAGAGTTAGTATCCAGCGAGTATTTAACAGATAAATACTTATCTATATCTTATTCTTAATTCATGGCTTGTTAAACTTATTAAACTCTAAATTATTTACTTACTCTTGTCGAGATTTTAATTCAGTAGCTTCAATCTGGCTTTATTCCATTCAGAGTGTTTCGATGGCCGTAGAATACTATTTCTTCCGGGGGATCTGCCTTGAAAATAGTGTAGTTATGGTTAAAAGTAAACATCAGGTGTATATCACACATCTCGGTCTTGATTTGTTGTAATTAATAAACGTTGATAGGCCTATTAGGGTGCATCTTAATCTGGATTCCTAGGAATGTTTCTCTTCTGTCATACAATATGATCATGATACAAATAAATAATAGTATATTATGTTACAAGGAGTAGAAGGCGACCATTATTGTTGAGCCCAGAAGTTTGCTCAGCCGAGGCGCAAGCCGAGGCAGCAAACTGGGCGAAACACATAATGAGCCTTCTACTCCGAGTGACATATACTATTTTTTCTTCAAGCGTTAAAATCAAAAATATCAAAACTTTAATTTTGAAAAATGACATCTGGTCAAATGCATTCAAGCTTAGTAAAAAAAAATATATATAATACTAACCATTTTATTTATCAATGAAACATGTCATAGGTGAATTTGCAATTTCAAGTATTTCAGGTGGTACGCACTGCATTTCTTCAGACATTTTCGCTTTTAAATTTAAAAAATGGCTCGACGCGCGACGTCAACTTTTAAAATGACAGTTTATGACAAATCATAACTTAGATTTTTAATTCGTTGCCATGAATACATTATTTCATTTTTGTACTAGGAAAAAAATAAGAAATATTTGGCGTGCTTTGAGTGGTCATATCTTAAAAAAATTGTTTAAATTTGTGCGGTGGCAAGTTGGAAAATAAGCAATCAAACCAAGTGGTGGCGGCGGCATTAGCTGATAATTAATCAAACAGAAAACGTTCAAAATGGGTTGAAGAGTGATCGCTTAAACAAGGAGACAATTTTCCCACGTAAGACTCTATCAAATGAGTTATAGAACCAGGTGGTTGGTTTAATTATCTGCGGATGGACGAAGAAACAAAATAAATCACCCTCAGGCGCGGACATTCCCGACACTGATAATCGTCGTTTTACCTGCGTGGCCGACTTACACGACCACGTTCAAAATGGTTAAAATCAACCGTTGGCAGATATATTGAACGCCAGCGCCGGCAAGAAGGACGGTTTTCAGCCACACACCTCAGGTTTCTGACTGCTTTTTACCCGTACAGTTTTACCCGATAGGGCAAAATTGCTAAAAAAGAACGCAGTCTGTTGCATGTTGGGGCCTATAGATTGGTAATGTTTAAAATCTTATAAGAATAACAATATGAAGCAGGATATCGATCCTGTATGGTTCTGTATCAAAAAAGTACTTACCTATTAAACTAGTCATAATTGTTTTACAGGAAAAATATCTTCTTTTTTGCAGTTCTGCCACAATTTAATACTTTTATTTTTTTGATTGTTTTAATATGTCATGTAAAATATTGTCATGTAATTAATTGTAAATAATAAATAAATACACAAAATTATTTTTTTTATTGTGGTAAATACTTAAAATAGAGACATAAAAACAAAAAAAAAATACAGAAATATTCAATAAGGTTATTTATCTAAATAAAAGGTACAAGTGCAGGATTAGACACAAAATCAAACCAAAATTTCCGGGTATGTTTAGGAAGCATAGGATCTTCATTTTCCAGTAGGTAGGTAATAATGAACTTATGATTAAGTTCAATTTGTGGAGTTTTCGAATTATTGTTAATTGAAGTTGCAAAAAAGTATGTTTCCCGGTCTTTAACTTGAATCGCTACCAAAGTGAAGCTAGATAGAGAAAAACTGCTTTGGACCTTTTTTGTAGAGCATTAAATTCCCTACAAAAGAAGCCTTGAAGATTTCTAAAAGTAATCTTGTTGACGGCGTACCTGCATAGTACACCGTTTATATATTATAATTAATTAAAATCATAAATAAATAAACTTTTTCTAATTTTGACATATAAAGTGACATATTTTGTTATTGAAACAAGTGACAAAACGTTCTACTTTATGTAACTGGTTACATAATGAAAACCATTATGTAACTGGTTACGAAAAATAAGCAATAGTAACGATCAGCGTCACAAAATAGATCAGCGTCTATTAAATGTCAAGCCAAATGACAAGATAATTTAAACTGACACTGACCTACTAGATAATTGTCATTTAAATTATGCTTGTAAGTGATCAATATTAAAAACTTGTTTCCCATTTTTCGTCAAAATTAGAAAAAATCTTGTATGTAATACGTTATAAAACATGACTTTATGTAACTCGTGCGATATTGCGGGATCTCGCTTCGCTCGTCCCGCAAACTTACACTCGTTACATAAAATCATACTTTTCATAACTGATTACATAAATAGTAGTCCGGGAGGCAGCGGCTTTTTTTTCGAGGAATTTCATCCCGGCTGAGTTTAATATGGTACGCTGTAGTCCTAATGACGAAACCGACCGTCAGCCTCAATACCATTGGTGGGTACGCGCGTGGGAGGCTGCGGAACTCGTGAAAAAAAAAGTTTTCTAAAGTTATTTTATCCCAGGTGAAATTGTTTACATACAATATTCATATTAATTAGCAACAAAAACAACCGTCAGCCGTGCGGCAGAGGGGGGATGATGCGTCAGTCGAGCTCGTGAACTTGACAAAAAAAATATGAATTTCAAATTATTTTATCTCGTTTGAAATTTTTACACATGATTTCATACATATATAGAAATATAATAATGACCGTCAGCTGCCTGTCTGGTGGGGGTAAGACCGTCAGTCAGGGCGAAAATGTATGAGCGCGCTCATGCAATTATACGACGCGCGGAATTTTCTATTGGCTGACTGACGGCTTTTCCCCCAATAGACAATCAGCTGACGGTTATTATCATATTTCTATTTGTTGAAACTATAATACTTATTAATTTCAAATGAGCTTTTTACGATTTACCCAAGATTCATGTAAGTCAAGCGGTAATATTACATCATATAATTAATATTCGTATATTCGAATGCATTAAATCATATTTTTATTAATTTATTGTGTATATTAATCATATAATGAACATCAAAATATTGAATTATATATTGAAATGGATAATTTCATAAATTATTGTCTTCATCGGAACCATCACTATCATCTAAGTTGTCAATTGTTATGTCGCACACTCCATCCGCTTCGGTTTCATCGTCGTCTGTAAAAATATTAATCAATTAACAAAATCATATCGTTTAATGTAAATTGTCAGAAATTAAGAAAGGAAAACATTGTTCATACCTTCAGGGTTTAAGTCGAGATTCGCAATGCTGGTGACGGATGGCGGCAATTGATCACCCACAAACCATTTAAACAAATATTTATCGTCGCTTTCCTCCCATCCATACTCAGTGGGCAATAAAGTAGTAGGCACGGGTAGATGAGCATGGCTCCAAAGATGAGCGGTGTATGCCGTACGTAAAAAATGTTGCTTCAGTTCAGCTTTACAAGGCGGAAATAAAGAACCATCCATTCTTTTTTCCAAGTTTAGTGGATTGCTGTCATCGTTATTGCCGTATGTTTTAGTAAATGATACAACACGAGCCATGTTAATATCATCCACTCCTGTAAGTGCATATAATCTGCAAACATAGCTTTCCACTGTTGGAAACAATTAATCGAGGTTGCAATTCGGAATTTGTGAAATGTCGCTGAATGCTTGGATGTACGTTGGAGACTTCCGGAGAATTTCGAACGGTTTTTTTTTTCCTTTACGGTAAAAAACTGAATTAAAATCGCAGCCATGAAATCCTGGTAATGCAGAACTCAAATTTGGACCCAATGTCTCGTACAATTTGGTGAAATCAATGAATTTTTGATTATTTCCGGTTCCAACATGCATCGAGATTTGTAGATTCTTCTCGATGAAATTCATATTTCCCAGCATAACGATTAAAATATCTGTATCCGAACACCGTATTTTAACTTGCGTATCAGAATTCAAGTGACAAACATGAAAAACAATTTTTGTGTCTGCTTCTTCGTGACCTGCACATGTCAACAATGGCTCTGATGTTCGTTGCACTTTACCTTGATTAACTTCATATTTATAACATTCCAGGTAATTGACGATAATTGTTTTTACTCCGATCCATGGTGCCATGTAATCATTTGCCCAATCTTCAATAAGAAACTCAATTAGCGCTTCTTTGAAATAGATGTTTTTTAATGCATCCGAGAAATTTGATGGACGTATTTGATCAGGTCCATTTATTTGAAAACGCTGTCCTCTGACTCTATTCGGTCGCAATTCAAATGCAGCGTGATTTATTTGGGCAATTCTTTTCACTTTCGTTAGAACAAACTCTCAATATCGATAAAGTTTTGGTATATCCTTTAACACTAGTCCCACTGGCTTTGTGCCACATAGATGGAATGATTTGCAAAACTGATAAATCGGCATTGTTGAAGATGCTTCAGAAGGAGATCGACTGCAACCCACCAAAACAGTGCGACGTAATTATTCATGATGGTTTTTTCATCATGCATTCTATCAGAGACGTGCCATTATCATTTAGTAAAATTTCACAAGAGCTGATGCAAGTCTTTACTACAAATAGTGCCCAAACTGTGATAATTGCATTCGACCGGTACATATTTCCATCGATAAAGGACAACGAACATTCGTTAAGCAATAGAGTCAGAGGACAGCGTTTTCAAATAAATGGACCTGATCAAATACGTCCATCAAATTTCTCGGATGCATTAAAAAACATCTATTTCAAAGAAGCGCTAATTGAGTTTCTTATTGAAGATTGGGCAAATGATTACATGGCACCATGGATCGGAGTAAAAACAATTATCGTCAATCACCTGGAATGTTATAAATATGAAGTTAATCAAGGTAAAGTGCAACGAACATCAGAGCCATTGTTGACATGTGCAGGTCACGAAGAAGCAGACACAAAAATTATTTTTCATGTTTGTCACTTGAATTCTGATACGCAAGTTAAAATACGCTGTTCGGATACAGATATTTTAATCATTATGCTGGGAAATATGAATTTCATCGAGAAGAATCTACAAATCTCGATGCATGTTGGAACCGGAAATAATCAAAAATTCATTGATTTCACCAAATTGTACGAGACATTGGGTCCAAATTTGAGTTCTGCATTACCAGGATTTCATGGCTGCGATTTTAATTCAGCTTTTTACCGTAAAGGAAAAAAAAAACCGTTCGAAACTCTCCGGAAGTCTCCAACGTACATCCAAGCATTCAGCGACATTTCACAAATTCCGAATTGCAACCTCGATTAATTGTTTCCAACAGTGGAAAGCTATGTTTGCAGATTATATGCACTTACAGGAGTGGATGATATTAACATGGCTCGTGTTGTATCATTTACTAAAACATACGGCAATAACGATGACAGCAATCCACTAAACTTGGAAAAAAGAATGGATGGTTCTTTATTTCCGCCTTGTAAAGCTGAACTGAAGCAACATTTTTTACGTACGGCATACACCGCTCAACTTTGGAGCCATGCTCATCTACCCGTGCCTACTACTTTATTGCCCACTGAGTATGGATGGGAGGAAAGCGACGATAAATATTTGTTTAAATGGTTTGTGGGTGATCAATTGCCGCCATCCGTCACCAGCATTGCGAATCTCGACTTAAACCCTGAAGGTATGAACAATGTTTTCCTTTCTTAATTTCTGACAATTTACATTAAACGATATGATTTTGTTAATTGATTAATATTTTTACAGACGACGATGAAACCGAAGCGGATGGAGTGTGCGACATAACAATTGACAACTCAGATGATAGTGATGGTTCCGATGAAGACAATAATTTATGAAATTATCCATTTCAATATATAATTCAATATTTTGATGTTCATTATATGATTAATATACACAATAAATTAATAAAAATATGATTTAATGCATTCGAATATACGAATATTAATTATATGATGTAATATTACCGCTTGACTTACATGAATCTTGGGTAAATCGTAAAAAGCTCATTTGAAATTAATAAGTATTATAGTTTCAACAAATAGAAATATGATAATAACCGTCAGCTGATTGTCTATTGGGGGAAAAGCCGTCAGTCAGCCAATAGAAAATTCCGCGCGTCGTATAATTGCATGAGCGCGCTCATACATTTTCGCCCTGACTGACGGTCTTACCCCCACCAGACGGTCATTATTATATTTCTATATATGTATGAAATCATGTGTAAAAATTTCAAGCGAGTTAAAATAATTTGAAATTCATATTTTTTTTGTCAAGTTCACGCGCTCGACTGACGCATCATCCCCCCCTCTGCCGCACGGCTGACGGTTGTTTTTTGTTGCTAATTAATATGAATATTGTATGTAAACAATTTCACCTGGGATAAAATAACTTTAGAAAACTTTTTTTTTCACGAGTTCCGCAGCCTCCCACGCGCGCACCCACCGCTACTAGACTGACTGACGGTTGGTTTCGTCATTAGGAATGTGACTACAGCGTACCGTATTAAACTCAGCCGAGATAAAATTCTTCGAAAAAAAAGCCGCTGCCTCCCGGACTATAGCTATAATACATTTTTTTTTATATCATGAACCTAATAAAATTGTAAAGTACTAAATGATTTAAGGGAAAAATGCTCGTTTTCGAAGGTAAAATCAAATTGCGATGCACCTCGAATCGGATTATTTTAAACTCGTCTATCACGCGGCCATTACAAAGGTGCGATAACAGGTAACAGCTAATCAACGCGAGATTTTGATCGGTGACCGGTGAAAGGTGGACTGTACAGGTATGAGTAGTAAAGTAATGAGAGAGCTCAGTGATTCGGATTTGTGATCAGTGATCATGTTCATGTTCAAGGTCACGGGTAACTACAGCAGCGCCACCTAGCAAACAATCTTACCTTTACTACCCCCTCAAAAACCACCCATCAAAAAACTACCCCCTCAAAAACTACCCCCTCAAAATCTACCCCCTCAAAAACTACCCCCTCAAAAACTACCCCCTCAAAAACTACCCCCTCAAAACTAACCCCTAAAAACACCACCATTCAAAAAACTACCCCCTCAAAAACTACCCCCTCAAAACTGCACCCTCAAAAAGTAACCCCTCAAAAACCAGCCCCTCAAAAACTACCCCCTCAAATAACTACCCCCTCAAAAACTACTCCCTCAAAAACCAACCCCTTAAAAACTACCCCCTCAAAAACTACCCCCTCAAAAACCAACCCCTCAAAAACTACCCCCTCAAAAACCAACCCCTCAAAAACTACCGCCTCAAAACTACCCCCTCAAAAACTACCCCCTCAAAAACTACCCCCTTAAAAACTACCCCTAAAACCCCCCTCAAAACCACCCCTCAAAAAACATTCCCCTCAAAGCTACCCCCTCAAAAAACTACCCCCTCAAAACCACAACCTCAAAAAACTACCCCCTCAAAAACTACTCCCTCAAAAAACTACCCCCTCAAAAACCACCCCCTAAAAAACAACCCCCTCAAAAACTACCCCTTCAAAACCACCCCCTTAAAAAACTAAAACCACCCCCTTAAAAAACTACCCTCTAAAAACCACCCCTTCAAAAACTCCCCTCTGTAAAGTAATGAGAGAGCTCAGTGATCCGGATTTGTGATCAGTGATCATGTTCATGTTCAAGGTCACGGGTAACTACAGCAGCGCCACCTAGCAAACAATCTTACCTTTACTACCCCCTCAAAAACCAACCATCAAAAAACTACCCCCTCAAGAACTACCCCCTCAAAAACCGCCCCCTCAAAATCTACCCCCTCAAAAACTACCCCTTCAAAAACTACCCCCTCAAAACTAACCCCTAAAAACACCACCATTCAAAAAACTACCCCCTCAAAAACTACCCCCTCAAAACTGCACCCTCAAAAAGTAACCCCTCAAAAACCAGCCCCTCAAAAACTACCCCCTCAAATAACTACCCCCTCAAAAACTACTCCCTCAAAAACCAACCCCTTTAAAAACTACCCCCTCAAAAACCATCCCCTCAAAAACTACCCCCTCAAAAACCAACCCCTCAAAAACTACCCCCTCAAAAACCAACCCCTCAAAAACTACCGCCTCAAAACTACCCCCTCAAAAACTACCCCCTTAAAAACTACCCCTAAAACCCCCTCAAAACCACCCCTCAAAAAACATTCCCCTCAAAGCTACCCCCTCAAAAAACTACCCCCTCAAAACCACAACCTCAAAAAACTACCCCCTCAAAAACTACCCCCTCAAAAAACTACCCCCTCAAAAACCACCCCCTAAAAAACTACCCCCTCAAAAACTACCCCTTCAAAACCACCCCCTTAAAAAACTAAAACCACCCCCTTAAAAAACTACCCTCTAAAAACCACCCCTTCAAAAACTCCCCTCTAAAAACCACCCCCTCAAAACCACCCCCCTAAAAACTATGAACGTTTAATAACTAAATTAGTAAGGCTGTGTCAACGATTTAGCTTTAATATATCCATATCTCGATATCGATAGATTAACGGTAGCCGTTGACAATGAATGCTTCCTCGTATACAGGTTTCGCAACGTCCTGAACTAAAGATACAACACTAGATAGACACTATGCACAATACACAATTCACTTCTGACTCCTGCCCAGACAGGTCTAGTTCGTTTACTCTTCTTTGGCTTCAGCCGAAGGGTCAAACCGACGCAATTGCGAGGGTCGTAAGTTATGGGGTCAACTCAAATACTAGACTAATACTAGAATGCAATAAAAGAAGACATAGGTAATAAATAAAGATATATATTAAATAATCATCATAATACATATAAAGCCTCACCTAGCAAGGTCTACCACTATAACCACGATACCTCCACAAGGGGTCAGCGACCGCGACGGCCGCGCTTAAAGGAAAGTGATCGATTGCCGAAAGAGAATTATATTACATAGACGTGACTGGCAAATTAGTGAGTGGGATTTATGAATGAAATAGGTAAACACCTTTACTTAAAATTTATTGTAATATTCTCCAAAAGTTCAAATATACACCGTTAGACGTCCGTGGATCTTTCAGAAAGGAATTCTTTCGAATGTGATTTCACGAGGCGGTCACTTGGTACTAATGGGGGAATGCCCCGGTACCCGTGCGCACCGCACTGAGGCTTATCCTAGCGTAATTTTACCAAAAATACCCTATTTCTCATATGTGATATCATTGGGAGGTCTCCCCCTATGTATATGGAAAGGTTCCGGTACCACTTCATGTCGCCACGTGGCATCGCAAAATCTCGCAATTACACTTTTCAAGTCAGCTCCTAAAATTTAAAATGGTGCTAGCAGACACGATCCCGGTAGAGACGATGACCAATGGTAAGGCGAGGCCTGCTCAACCTTCCAATGAAGCCTTTGGTCACGGACTCACGAGGAATTCCAGAACGCGAGGGTAGAGTGAACCCATTCTTCCGTAGACCAGCGCGACCACGAAGGTGGATCAGTCTATGTAGATCTGATCAAGAGCTACTGATCTACGGTAGATTCACTCTCGCGCCTATGTGGATTCTTCACTCGTGATCCGTTAGACCGGCTTGTGAAGATGATTACCTGCGCTGTAATCATCATAATTAAAACCCCAGTCCGTCCATTGAGGATTCGGCACTGGCAAAGGATAATGCATATCCTTGGTCGTCTCTACATGCTGCATCGTGCCTGGATGCGTTCGTTCAAAAGGGGATAATGGCCTAAAAGGATAAATGGAATTTTGGAAACTGTACTGAAAATCCTTGTGATTTATAAAAAAATCCTGATATGCACGGAATCATGCATATCAAGTAAAAAGATGGAATTTTGGTGTTTAGGAACTGAAGTGAAAATTGCGATATTTTTGATAAAAAAATGGTGTATATGGAACAGATGTTCCATACACACCATTCAAGCCTTATGCTTGTATGCTTATAACTAAAAGGGATCTTTGGACTTATAGCTACTTATACTGCTTCAGCTGCGTTCGTTAACAAAACCACCCCCTAAAAACCACCCCCTAAAAACCACCCCCTCAAAACCACCCCTCAAAAAACATTCCCCTCAAAACCACCCCTCAAAAAACATTCCCCTCAAAAACTACCCCCCCCCCTCAAAACTACCCCTCAAAACCACCCCCTCAAAACTATTCCTCAAAACCACCCCCTAACCCAATCAACTACGTAACCACATCGGGTTACAACTTGTCGGGACAGGTTTGTATACATGTCTAGACGACATCCGGTTAATGCACAAATATGAATGACCTTTAATAATATCCATCCGGTGGTATCAAATTACTGGGCGGGGTCAATGTATTTAGACATCTGGTGAGCACGTGAGACCAAATGCAAACATCTATTCCCACGTAGATGTATACCATGTGTTCAACACGTGTGCGGGGTCAATGTATTTAGACATCTGGTGAAGTCATGCGTGAGACCAAATGCAAACGTCTATTCCCACGTAGATAACAAGTGTTCAACACGTGTGCGGGGTCAATGTATTATACATGTCTAGACAGCATCTGGTGAGAACCGTAGCAAATGTTTATTCCCAGGGATCATATAACATGTGTTCAACACATGATGATTACGTGATCCCCCACCGCGATGAATGTGCGATATATAACACAGCGATAAGATATGTTCGCTAGTTTAACTCTTTTATCCTCGCACAATATTATACAAAATGATTGAATGTAATAATTGCACAAAGTCTTTTACAACTAAGAAACATATGAAGAGACATGATAAAAAGTGTGTCATGTCTACACCAATTCATGAAGAAATTATTCCAGCCGACAAGATAAACGAAATTATGGAGGCTGTATTTAGAAGATTTAAATATTATTCTTGCTGTCTTCCCGCTGCGCTGATGATTTATGAGCAAATTGAACGAATCGGTATACTTTCTGATGTGAAAATTGGGTTTATTACGTGTGAATCAGAGGCAGAAGCAAAACTTATATCTATACATTTTTGGAATGTGGTTAATGAAAAAATATACGATCCCTTGGTCGCTATCGCGCGTGGAGAACATCCAGATCTACAGGTTGATTATTACAAGGGGTGTTGTATTATTAGAAGTTTAGAAGATGATTTAATGGTATCGGCATATCAAGTGTTTAAAGCAACGCAATATACAGATTTGTATTTCGCGATAGCACCTGAAAAACTCTTGAAAATAAGAAGCAAAATTCATGAGAGAGTGTCATCTGTCCTCGAGGTTTATAATAAAAATAAAATTTCTAATGAATGTTAAACATATAAAACAGATTCTATTTTAAGCTCCAATTCTCTGATATTTTCTTCAACCATGACATGAATTTCAAGATATTCTTTGTATAATTTAAAAAAAATTATAAAATGTGACTATGGGAACCAGTGCAGATGAATATTCCCACAACATCTGGCGAGCAGGTGGTCGATGACCTCAGTTAACATCTGGGAAGCAGATATAACTCATCACTAACTTGTCTAAACAAGTAGCATGTGCACACGTGTGGAACAGATGTTACAACGGATTGCTAGATCGGTGGGAGGACAGCAAGTGGTGGGGGAACTGCATATATAACTCATGATATATCCCTAACATGTATTAGTCTTCAAAAATGTCAGCACCATTAAATTTCTTCACCCACTATGTGGCTCAGCTGGACCCTCCACCAAGTTTACCCGAGTACAAGAAAGAAGATCTTAATACTGCAAAGGTAGTTGGCGAGAAAAAATATAAGCTAAATAAATCCAAGTGCAAATTTGTTTCGGTGGGAATTTCATGTGAGGGAAACATTTGCATACATTTCCATCAGTTCCCAAATGCTCGAGTAATCAGGATTTTAAAGAGTAATAACTACATATATTTAGCATATGAAACAGTATGTTGTTTAATAGAATTACTACCCCTAGTAAAGTACACAATCGAGATGATGAAAAACCAACAATTTGAACAGTAAAATCCTCCTTGAATTTCATTACCTTCCTGGCTGGTCTTCTAAAATATAAGTAGTGGGGTTTGTATTTCGCACTTTCCGTATCTTAAAAACTTCATTTGACCAATTGGGAGTATATCCTTTTGAAAAAGCTTCTCGGTATTTACTTATTCTTACCGAGTCGCCTTCTTTAAGTTTCAGTTTCTATGGATCTATTGTCTTCAGATGACTATATACATGTTGCAGCAAACGCGATTCATCTTCCTTCGTTACATCTACTGGTTTCATGCCAGTAGTTCTGTGTTTAGTGTTATTATATTTTTCTACAATGTCCGATAAAATATTTAACCACTTGTAGTTTCCTTGTAAACTAAATTGTCGCCACATTAAGTTTTTTAGAGTGCGATTTACACGTTCCACTGCACTTGCTTTCAAATTGGAATATGTACTGTAGTGGTTAATTTTAAATTTATTCATTAGTTCTTTAAATTCTTTGTTGTAAAATTCTTTACCCATATCGGTTTGTAAATTTTTAGGCTTTATTTTATTCTGAGATAAGATTTTTTCCATTGCATGAGTTACTGCTCTTCCAGTTTTATTTTTCACACCTTCACACCAAACAAACTTTGAAAATACATTAATAACAACCAAAATATATTTATATCCCTTGTTGATTTTAGAATATGGGATCATTTCTACAAGATCCGCTTGTATAAGGTCGTTTAGGCCTTTAACAATGACGTGTCTCCTTCGAAAATTTTTCCTGGCTGATTTATGTAATTCATTAACTACGTCCTCTTTAATTTTACTCATTTCTTACTAAGGGGCAACGCAGTACAATTTCAACAAAAAGAGGTGGTTTTGGGTCTACACTTGGAAGTGGAAATGATAGATTATCTCATTTACTGAGCGTTTTATTATCCTGATCATAATTACCATTGTTTAAAAACATTGAGACATTCAAAGGTAAATTTATGCTTTCAATTGTACCTGAAATAGGTAATGTATATGTTGTAGTACCACTATCTAACACGTAATAAATTAACGTTTTATGGTTTGATGTTTTCTTTGCCACACCTCGAATTTGTATAAGACAAAGACTGGATAGACTGGTAGCAAAATCTTCAGTTGCAGTTAAAAGAGGTGATGTTATGGGGTAAGGTTTTGACCGATAACCAAGCATATGTCTACCAAATTTATCAATAGGCATGGTGAGCGCTAGATGTATACTGTGAGGGAGATAGATGTGTGACCATTATTTAATAATTTTTCATTCTCTCAGTTCTTCAAGTATTGAGGCAATTTCATTATTGTGTCCATTATTTACAGCCATTTGGGAAGCTACTAAAAGTCTTAATCTATTCATCAGCTCATTCGGATTATCAAAATAAACATAATCAATATTGTTGTTGGATAAGTTCAACATTCCACCACTTTGCTTAAATGATTGAGATCTGGGACGAATACTACTTTGAGATCTAGTATTGGGTGGTAGTGGTTTACTAAATGAAGATGATATTGGAACCGTAGTAGGTTTCAATAAACCTTTATCTATTAAATAGGGTCTTATGATATTTCTATACTTTATAGTATTACTGCTTTGAATTTGCTCTGTGGAATCAAAATTTCTTCGATAGGTATTAGTACGTTTTAATATGTCCATATAATGATCTAATTCTGATTTATTATAAGCTGTAGGATTTACCAGGATATACTATGTCCTTCACTTTTACGTCTTTACCAACAATTTTTAATTCGGAATCACCTATTTTAAATTTTTCAGTTTCAACATGGTGTGTTATGCCATATGTACGATCATATGATGATTCATCCCCTGTTATAGATTCATCAATATGTGTTCTTGGTAAGGGTTCGTACGCTTCCAAATAATCTGCATAAGCCCTTGATTTGATAATTCTTGCATATACGCACGACTTTTATCAAATACTTCATTAATTAAATCGCTACTATTCTGCTCATCCACGGTCAAATTGATAAGTATCCTCCAAAAAACTAAGTCCAGTCATAGGCAATGCGGGCATATATTTGTTTAAAATATTTACTGGAGATTTTCTAGGGGTAGAAATTCTACTTTGCTCTGACTTAAATTCATCAGGTTCTTTTTTAATTGAGACCTCTGATTTTATGTTTTGTAATAATTTTTGCAATGGCTCAGTAATGGGTTTGAAGCTTTTCTCCAAATGAACTTGTGATTGTGCGACATCGGATTTTAGAGACTGATATTTTTGCCTCACTGATTTTCTGGTTTTTATTAGTCCCTAGCTAACTTTTTATCCATCTTTACACTTCGGATTAAATAAGCACTACATTTCGCTCAGCGCGTAATGTATTAATATACTCTTACAACTTGATGTAATTATCAAATCCTTTCCTATACCTACCATTATTTATTGTACAATCTTTATCTATAACAACAAATCCGAATGGCTCTTTCCAACATATAGAGCAAAGATCTTTGAATAATTGAAACGACATATCGACATTGACGTGGTGATTATAAATATGTTTCAGATTTGTATTATCCTGCTGAAAAATTACTATTAAATTACTATTGTCTCGAATGAGTTGCTTTTGGATCGATGAGTATGTCTGACATAAATAAAAACAGTCTGTTTTTTTGTGACGCCCAAAACAAAAATAATCTCGCATTATATTTTGATTACATGAAGCTACATCATCGAAGATAATAATTGAATTGGGTCTGATCTCTTGCACTGGTATAACATCTTCTCCATCACTAAATTCAAAATAACCTATTTCTTTCATTGGTTTCAGCAATTTCCTCAGATATTCATATTTTCGTTGGTATAGGGATTTTGAGTAGAGGTAAACATTCTCAAATCAGAGTCCATTAGGGTGTGTCAGTAATGTGATAAGTAAATTAGTCTTGCCACAACCCGAACATCCAACGATCAATGCACGCTTGGATGAACCCCCAAATAGTTCGCCATGTTTTTGATAATTATTTTCTAACAAACACTCATCTTGGTTAAAAACAGGTAATGTAACATTTTGTTTTTCGATCTTCATTGTAAAACTAAATCTAACGAACTGTGTTATAAATCATTATCTTGACTATATAATAAGATTGTACATCATTAAAAAATTAGTTCTGTATAAGACTTTCAACAAGTTATATAATGATTGTACATAACCCGTCATTAGTTAATCGTAAACTAAAGGCTGCAAAGAGAGGGTCAGGATTTATTAATAAGCTTATTGATAAACTCCCTTTTGAATTGCATATACCAGGCTACAATTATTGTGGCCCAGGAACAAAACTCTCTAAGAGAATTGCGAGAGGTGATACTGGTGTTAATCCATTAGACGAATTTTGCAAAGAACACGACATTGCATATTCCCGTTCAAAAGATATAAGCAATAGACATCAAGCTGATAAAGTATTAGCAGAAAAAGCATATCAACGGCTAAAAGCAGGTGATTCTTCAGTTGGAGAAACAATTGCTGCTTTAGGTATAACAGGCATTATGAAGGCTAAAACTAAACTTGGTATGGGTATGAGTAGAAAACAGCAGAAGCGTGGTAGGGGGCTACGTAAGATAAGTTTTAATAATGCAGTACAACGAGCCCGACGCGGTATTCAAGGAAGTAATTCTAATAATCTTAATAAAGTCTCACAACAAGCTTTATCATCAATAGGAACAAAGAAACTCTCTTCACCAAGGAAACGAATAATTCCCATTCCAAAAACAGGTGGTTTTCTACCTTTCCTTATTCCTCTATTTGCTGCATTAGGAGCTCTTGGAAGTATTGGTGGCGGTGCAGCGGGAATTGCGAAGGCTGTTAACGACGCAAAAGCTGCAAAACAAAAGCTAGAAGAGGATGAAAGACATAACTTAGCTATGGAGCAAGTTGCTGTAGGAAAAGGTTTATATTTAAGACCATATAAAAAAGGCATGGGATTATACCTAGCACCATATTCAAAAAACTCCCTATAAAGCTACCTCGTCGAGCACTAGCAAACATTGATTTAATGAGATAAGCAAAAAAATTACATATCCCAAATTTTCGTGGAATATACATGAGAAATACTTTACCAGTAAAGATAAGAAAAAATGAATGTGGTATTATTAATTTGGATATATCATCAGGTCCGGGTACTCACTGGACAGCATAATATGTGAAGAATAATAACTCAATAATCTATTTTGATAGTTATGGAAACTTAAGACCACCAAATGAAGTAATAAGTTATTTCTTTAGTGATGGTAGCTTGAATAAAGTTAACTATAATCATGATCAGATGCAAACATTTATATGTATTTATATAAATCTGTCCATGTATCATGGTTAAGTGGTAGAACAGCCTACTACACTTGTTGTAGTTATGCTGAACTTCGCCATTTGGTGAAAATTTATGTAAACTTTTGTATATTCATCAATCTTGCCAATAAAGACCTTTATTATTATTATTATTATTATATAATTCAAATAATTGTGGACATTTATGTATATAATTTTTATACAGGGTTCCCCATATTAAACTACCCATTTTATTATTCGAATAAAATCCTTTTAAGCCGAGTAAAAAAATCTTTTATTACACTAATGTAATTGAAGACCATTCTGCCGATGTTTGGCAGGCAGGCATGGTCTTCAATGCGGAGAGCAGCGTGGGCTTCATACCTCCGAGTACACCGATTATCAGGACGACCATTTTGACAGAGTAGCCTGGGTATAGCACTTGGAGCTCGTACCGGAGATCTCTGTATTTAGTCCGTTTCTCCTCCTCCTTCAAGGCGATGTTTGTCTCAGCAGGTGCTGAGAACTCGATGACATACATCACCTTGGGCTGATGGTCGGGGAGGACTATGTCAGGCTTATTGGCTTGAATTCGCCTGACGGTCGGGAACGAGTAGTTCCAGTAAATCCGGCATTTCTCGTTCTCGACAACGGACTCGATATCTCCAGGGATATAAGGCAGCACTGGTGTTTGGTCTATCTTGTACGAGTGCCGAAGATGGTAGTATAGCACTCGTAAAGCCGCGTTATGTCGTTGGATGTAGACCGAAGTCGCATAAATCGGACATGCAGATAATAAATGCATGAGCGACTCCGGCGCCTGACGGCAGGTCCTGCAGTTGATATAAGGTACCTCTACACCCATCACGCGACTGCGATAGACCAATGTGTTAATAACACCATCTTGGCAGGCCACAATGAATCCCTCGGTCTCCGACTTCAGCCCCGCTGACCTAAAAAATGCGAACGTCAGCTCTGTCGATAAACCCAGTGCTTCTACGTTGTTAAAGAAAACACCGTGCAGGGGTTTATCGACGTGCTGCCTGAACAGATTCCTCTGTTCGGCAGCTTTAATTTGGGCTGTCAGACAATTCGGCGGAAGCTCAGTAACTGATTCTGCATCAGCACTTCGAATGCCTCCTCGCCTGTAGTCGAACACGAGACCGAGTTCATCTGCGGCCCTCTGTGCTGCCTTAAACAATAAAGCGCCAACTCCCACGGTTTCATGATCTCTCACTAACCGTAGGAGCGGATCCGAGCTCCTTAGGATGTTACATGCCATACTTAGTGCTACTCTGCCATGCATACACTCCAGACTCAAGAGTCCTCGGCCCCCCCCGTTGACGTGGGAGGTACACACGAGGAACGGACGATCTAGGATGAATACTCCTATGGATATTCATCATCTTGCGGGTATCCCTGTCCAATTGGCGCAGCTCATCTACTCGCCATTTAACTACTCCAAAGGAGTAGAGCGGAATCGGAACGGCAAGCATATTAGTGGCAGACACCTTGTTCTTCCCCGAAAGTTCAGAAGACCAAATCTTTCGGAGTCGGTGTCTGTACTTGCCACGGAGAGAATCCTTTATTTGGTTCACATCCTGGATGTGGCGTTGTTCCACACCCAGGTATGTGTAGATCTCTCCGGCATCCAAATGTCGTAGGATGCTTCCGTCTGCGAGCTGCGCATCTTCGTGGAATTCCCCGCATCGTCCTCTCTTGAGGTGGACGACTGCGCATTTGTCCAACCCAAACTCCATTCCAATTGCCCGCGTGTATTCCTCGACCACCCTGAGAGCATTTTGAAGTTCTCGCTCTCCGGAGGTATAGAGTTTAAGGTCATCCATATAAAATAGATGGGTGACCTTATGCCTCCGGTTGCTGGGTGGCCCACACTGATACCCGCGGGTTTGGCGGAGTCCAACAGATAGCGGCAGCAGTGAGATGCAGAAGAGGAGCGGACTCAAAGAGTCACCCTGAAACACTCCTCTCTTAAATGTCACCAACTCTGTCGAAACTCGCTCGGCACCGGATGTTATGGTGAAGCGAGTTCTCCAAAGCGGCAACAGTTGTTCAATGCATCTCACTAGTGGTGCTGGTACCGCAAGACATCCGAGCAAGTGTAACAAAAGCTCGTGGGATGTTGTATCAAATGCCTTGCGATAATCAATCCAGGCCATTGACAGATTCCGCTTGTACTGCACAGAATCCTGTGTAATACAGCGGTCTATCAGCAGGTTTTCCTTGCAACCTGCCAGGCCCTTCTTGGCACCACGCTGTTCGTTTATCTGTTGGTAGACCGGATCAACAGACCTCAACATCCTGGTATACAAGATACGAGTAAATAACTTGTAGCAGGAGTTGAGGCAGGTAATCGGCCTATAATTTTTTGGGTCAGACAGATCCCCCTTTTTGGGGATTAGCACAGTTCGCCCCTCGACAAACCAGTCCGGAATTTGCTGCCCCTCGTTCAACCATGAGTTGAAAACTCGGGCCAGATGGCGGTGGGTGGAAGGAAACTTCTTCCACCACCAGTTGTTTATACCATCTGGACCCGGGGCAGCGAAGTTCTTGGTTCCAACAAGTGCTTGTTGAACCTCTTCCGTACTGATTGCCGGGCACACTTCGTCTGGCTCTTCTAAGACTCTACGACAGAGAGCCTCGAAGTGTGCTATAGCTGGAGTGTCATTATCGAATGGACTCGCGACTTCGTAGATTCCTTTCCAGAAGGCTTCGACATTATCAACAGTTGGCGGATTTTCGACAACACGCTGTGGCTCTTGGAACAGGCGAGACGGGTTTGTTTGAAACAATTTGTTTTGTTCCAAACTCCGCATTCGCCTGACCAAAGTTTTCTTAATAGCCATAAGCGCTCGAATCCTATCTAGACAGTGCTGCTTGATGGTTTGCAGCACTGTGCGATTTAGAGTGTGGTGTTGGCGTCTCAGTCCGGCTGCCACTCGCCGGACCTTCGGTGTAAATGGTCTACCTGCGACTATATAATCCACCACACTCTGGATTCGAGAAGCGTGTTGCCTTGCTGATCGAATTTTAGCTTCGATCTTCTGTACGCGCCGCTTAGCTTTCCCGACCCTATCAACTGCGCTTGCCAGGCGCTGTTGTGGAACGAGTTGCTTGGCGGCAGCGTACACCGCGCTGTTGATCTGCCAGATGTTGGCATCTTCTGGAAGCTCCTCACTAATCAACGAATCCATTCGTGACAGGTCTTGTGGCTTTGGGTTAACCCTGGTGTTAAGGTTAACCCTCGTCCTTAAAGCGATATCGGTGTACTCAGGAGGATGTTCCTCGTCAGCTGGTATTTGCCGCGGTGGAAGTGCGGCAGGCACTTCCTCACGCTGACGAGGTGCCCTTACGTAACCTGTTCTGCGCAGGAAGGATACTTGATCTCTCAGATGTTGTTGAGAGAAGGCGCGATACTCCGGGTGCATATCGCACCACAACCGGTGTAATCGCGCCATGTATCCCCTGCGCCCAGGTTCGCTGCTCTCGTAGCAGGTCAGCAGGTCATCCCTTAATCCCTCCGTCCACCTAAAGCGTCCATGTACGTTTGCAAAGTCGTCATCGTTAAGACCGTCCGGTATGGCCCCTCCCATCTGTCTTTGACCCCCATCCGAATGGGGTCGATTGTGAGGGGCCTGTCCTCCGTTTTGGTCGAGAACCAGAGGAGATGAGTCCCCAGGATGGTTAGCCCTGAGGACCCACGGCCGACATTTGTCAGAGAGGGTTACCCCTCCCTGTCCGGGGTGCACCGCGAGGAGGTTGCCGGTCCGAATTTTGCACCCCTTATTATTATTATTATTATTATTATTTTTTTTTTTTTTTTTTTTTTTTTTTTTTTTTTTTTTTTTCGGTTTCCCGAACCTAATGCTGGACAATCTCCCTGTGGCCTCCGACACCACACAGAGAGAGCGCCAGCGAATAATCTACAGCAACTCCCCACATCCCGCAGGGTTAGTCACTGTAGATTCCAGACTCGTGTGCCCTAAGTAGACGGAGGGATCCCAGGATGACCGCTTTCTGCATTTGACCAGCCAACCATTCTGCCGATGTTTGGCAGGCAGGCATGGTCTTTAATGCGGAGAGCAGCGTGGGCTTCATACCTCCGAGTACACCGATTATCAGGACGACCATCTTGACAGAGTAGCCTGGGTATAGCACTTGGAGCTCGTACCGGAGATCTCTGTATTTAGTCCGTTTCTCCTCCTCCTTCAAGGCGATGTTTGTCTCAGCAGGTGCTGAGAACTCGATGACATACATCACCTTGGTCTGATGGTCGAGGAGGACTATGTCAGGCTTATTGGCTTGAATTCGCCTGACGGTCGGGAACGAGTAGTTCCAGTAAATCCGGCATTTCTCGTTCTCGACAACGGACTCGATATCTCCGGGGATATAAGGCAGCACTGGTGTTTGGTCTATCTTGTACGAGTGCCGAAGATGGTAGTATAGCACTCGTAAAGCCGCGTTATGTCGTTGGATGTAGGCCGAAGTCGCATAAATCGGACATGCAGATAATAGATGCATGAGCGACTCCGGCGCCTGACGGCAGGTCCTGCAGTTGATATCAGGTACCTCTACACCCATCACGCGACTGCGATAGACCAATGTGTTAATAACACCATCTTGGCAGGCCACAATGTATCCCTCGGTTTCCGACTTCAGCCCCGCTGACCTTAAAAATGCGAAGGTCAGCTCTGTCGATAAACCCAGTGCTTCTATGTTGTTATAGAAAACACCGTGCAGGGGTTTATCGACGTGCTGCCTGAACAGATTTCTCTGTTCGGCAGCTTTGATGTGGGCTGTCAGACGATTAGGCGGAAGCTTAGTGACTGAGTCACCTCGCCGGCCTTCTCGCCTGTAGTCGAACACGAGACCGAGTTCATCTGCGGCCCTCTGTGCTGCCCTGAACAATAAAGCGCCAACTCCCACAGCTTCATGATCTCTCACTAACTGTAGGAGTGGGTCCGAGCTCCTGATGACATTACATGCCATACTCAGTGCCACTCTGCCATGCATGCACTCCAGACTCAAGAGTCCTCGGCCCCCCCGTTGACGTGGGAGGTACACACGAGGAACGGACGATCTAGGATGAATACTCCTATGAATATTCATCATCTTGCGGGTATTCCTGTCCAATTGACGCAGCTCATCTACTCCCCATTTGACTACACCAAAGGAGTAGAGCAGAATCGGAACGGCAAGCATATTAGTGGCAGACACCTTGTTCTTCCCCGAAAGTTCTGATGACCAGATCTTTCGGTGTCGGTGTCTGTACTTGCCACGGAGAGAATCCTTTATTTGGTTCACATCCTGGATGTGGCGTTGTTCCACACCCAGGTATGTGTAGGTCTCTCCGGCATCCAAATGTCGTAGGATGCTTCCGTCTGCGAGCTGCGCATCTTCGTGGAATTCCCCGCATCGTCCTCTCTTGAGGTGGACGACTGCGCATTTGTCCAACCCAAACTCCATTCCAATTGCCCGCGTGTATTCCTCGACCACCCTGAGAGCATTTTGAAGTTCTCGCTCTCCGGAGGTATAGAGTTTAAGGTCATCCATATAAAATAGATGGGTGACCTTATGCCTCCGGTTGCTGGGTGGCCCACACTGATACCCGCGGGTTTGGCGGAGTCCAACAGATAGCGGCAGCAGTGAGATGCAGAAGAGGAGCGGACTCAAAGAGTCACCCTGAAACACTCCTCTCTTAAATGTCACCAACTCTGTCGAAACTCGCTCGGCACCGGATGTTATGGTGAAGCGAGTTTTCCAAAGCGGCAACAGTTGTTCGATGCATCTCACTAGTGGTGCTGGTACCGCAAGACATCCGAGCAAGTGTAACAAAAGCTCGTGGGATGTTGTATCAAATGCCTTGCGATAATCAATCCAGGCCATTGACAGATTCCGCTTGTACTGCACAGAATCCTGTGTAATACAGCGGTCTATCAGCAGGTTTTCCTTGCAACCTGCCAGGCCCTTCTTGGCACCACGCTGTTCGTTTATCTGCTGGTAGACCGGATCAACAGACCTCAACATCCTGGTATACAAGATACGAGTAAATAACTTGTAGCAGGAGTTGAGGCAGGTAATCGGCCTATAATTTTTTGGGTCAGACAGATCCCCCTTTTTGGGGATTAGCACAGTTCGCCCCTCGACAAACCAGTCCGGAATTTGCTGCCCCTCGTTCAACCATGAGTTGAAAACTCGGGCCAGATGGCGGTGGGTGGAAGGGAACTTCTTCCACCACCAGTTGTTTATACCATCTGGACCCGGGGCAGCGAAGTTCTTGGTTCCAACAAGTGCTTGTTGAACCTCTTCCGTACTGATTGCCGGGCACACTTCGTCTGGCTCTTCTAAGACTCTACGACAGAGAGCCTCGAAGTGTGCTATAGCTGGAGTGTCATTATCGAATGGACTCGCGACTTCGTAGATTCCTTTCCAGAAGGCTTCGACATTATCAACAGTTGGCGGATTTTCGACAACACGCTGTGGCTCTTGGAACAGGCGAGACGGGTTTGTTTGAAACAATTTGTTTTGTTCCAAACTCCGCATTCGCCTGACCAAAGTTTTCTTAATAGCCATAAGCGCTCGAATCCTATCTAGACAGTGCTGCTTGATGGTCTGCAGCACTGTGCGATTTAGAGTGTGGTGTTGGCGTCTCAGTCCGGCTGCCACTCGCCGGACCTTCGGTGTAAATGGTCTACCTGCGACTATATAATCCACCACACTCTGGATTCGAGAAGCGTGTTGCCTTGCTGATCGAATTTTAGCTTCGATCTTCTGTACGCGCCGCTTAGCTTTCTCGACCCTATCAACTGCGCTTTATATTTTTATTATTATTATTATTATTATTATTATTATTTTTTTTTTTTTTTTTTTTTTTTCCGTTTCGGAACGAAAGTGCTGGACAGTCTCCCTGTGGCCTCCGACACCACACAGAGAGAGCGCCAGCGAATAATCTACAGCAACTCCCCACATCCCGCAGGGTTAGTCACTGTAGATTCCAGACTCGTGTGCTCTAAGTAAACGAAGGGATCCCAGGATGACCGCTTTCTGCATTTGACCAGCCAACCATTCTGCCGATGTTTGGCAGACAGGCATGGTCTTCAATGCGGAGAGCAGCGTGGGCTTCATACCTCCGAGTACACCGATTATCAGGACGACCATTTTGACAGAGTAGCCTGGGTATAGCACTTGGAGCTCGTACCGGAGATCTCTGTATTTAGTCCGTTTCTCCTCCTCCTTCAAGGCGATGTTTGTCTCAGCAGGTGCTGAGAACTCGATGACATACATCACCTTGGTCTGATGGTCGAGGAGGACTATGTCAGGCTTATTGGCGTGAATTCGCCTGACGGTCGGGAACGAGTAGTTCCAGTAAATCCGGCATTTCTCGTTCTCGACTACGGACTCGATATCTCCGGGGACGTAAGGCAGCACTGGTGTTTGGTCTATCTGGTACGAGTGCCGTAGATGGTAGTATAGCACTCGTAAAGCCGCGTTATGTCGTTGGATGTAGACCGAAGTCGCATAAATCGGGCATGCAGATAATAAATGCATGAGCGACTCCGGCGCCTGCCGACAGGTCCTGCAGTTGATATCAGGTACCTCTACACCCATCACGCGACTGCGATAGACCAATGTGTTAATAACACCATCTTGGCAGGCCACAATATATCCCTCGGTCTCCGACTTCAGCCCCGCTGACCTTAAAAATGCGAAGGTCAGCTCTGTCGATAAACCCAGTGCTTCTATGTTGTTATAGAAAACACCGTGCAGGGGTTTATCGACGTGCTGCCTGAACAGATTTCTCTGTTCGGCAGCTTTGATGTGGGCTGTCAGACGATTAGGCGGAAGCTCAGTGACTGAGTCACCTCGCCGGCCTTCTCGCCTGTAGTCGAACACGAGACCGAGTTCATCTGCGGCCCTCTGTGCTGCCCTAAACAATAAAGCGCCAACTCCCACAGTTTCATGATCTCTCACTAACTGTAGGAGTGGGTCCGAGCTCCTGATGACATTACATGCCATACTCAGTGCCACTCTGCCATGCATGCACTCCAGACTCAAGAGTCCTCGGCCCCCCCGTTGACGTGGGAGGTACACACGAGGAACGGACGATCTAGGATGAATACTCCTATGAATATTCATCATCTTGCGGGTATTCCTGTCCAATTGACGCAGCTCATCTACTCCCCATTTGACTACGCCAAAGGAGTAGAGCAGAATCGGAACGGCAAGCATATTAGTGGCAGACACCTTGTTCTTCCCCGAAAGTTCTGATGACCAGATCTTTCGGAGTCGGTGTCTGTACTTGCCACGGAGAGAATCCTTTATTTGGTTCACATCCTGGATGTGGCGTTGTTCCACACCCAGGTATGTATAGGTCTCTCCGGCATCCAAATGTCGTAGGATGCTTCCGTCTGCGAGCTGCGCATCTTCGTGGAATTCCCCGCATCGTCCTCTCTTGAGGTGGACGACTGCGCATTTGTCCAACCCAAACTCCATTCCAATTGCCCGCGTGTATTCCTCGACCACCCTGAGAGCATTTTGAAGTTCTCGCTCTCCGGAGGTATAGAGTTTAAGATCATCCATATAAAATAGATGGGTGACCTTATGCCTCCGGTTGCTGGGTGGCCCACACTGATACCCGCGAGTTTGGCGGAGTCCAACAGATAGCGGCAGCAGTGAGATGCAGAAGAGGAGCGGACTCAAAGAGTCACCCTGAAACACTCCTCTCTTAAATGTCACCAACTCTGTCGAAACTCGCTCGGCACCGGATGTTATGGTGAAGCGAGTTCTCCAAAGCGGCAACAGTTGTTCGATGCATCTCACTAGTGGTGCTGGTACCGCAAGACATCCAAGCAAGTGTAACAAAAGCTCGTGGGATGTTGTATCAAATGCCTTGCGATAATCAATCCAGGCCATTGACAGATTCCGCTTGTACTGCACAGAATCCTGTGTAATACAGCGGTCTATCAGCAGGTTTTCCTTGCAACCTGCCAGGCCCTTCTTGGCACCACGCTGTTCGTTTATCTGTTGGTAGACCGGATCAACAGACCTCAACATCCTGGTATACAAGATACGAGTAAATAACTTGTAGCAGGAGTTGAGGCAGGTAATCGGCCTATAATTTTTTGGGTCAGACAGATCCCCCTTTTTGGGGATTAGCACAGTTCGCCCCTCGACAAACCAGTCCGGAATTTGCTGCCCCTCGTTCAACCATGAGTTGAAAACTCGGGCCAGATGGCGGTGGGTGGAAGGAAACCTTTTCCACCACCAGTTGTTTATACCATCTGGACCCGGGGCAGCGAAGTTCTTGGTTCCAACAAGTGCTTGTTGAACCTCTTCCGTACTGATTGCCGGGCACACTTCGTCTGGCTCTTCTAAGACTCTACGACAGAGAGCCTCGAAGTGTGCTATAGCTGGAGTGTCATTATCGAATGGACTCGCGACTTCGTAGATTCCTTTCCAGAAGGCTTCGACATTATCAACAGTTGGCGGATTTTCGACAACACGCTGTGGCTCTTGGAACAGGCGAGACGGGTTTGTTTGAAACAATTTGTTTTGTTCCAAACTCCGCATTCGCCTGACCAAAGTTTTCTTAATAGCCATAAGCGCTCGAATCCTATCTAGACAGTGCTGCTTGATGGTCTGCAGCACTGTGCGATTTAGAGTGTGGTGTTGGCGTCTCAGTCCGGCTGCCACTCGCCGGACCTTCGGTGTAAATGGTCTACCTGCGACTATATAATCCACCACACTCTGGATTCGAGAAGCGTGTTGCCTTGCTGATCGAATTTTAGCTTCGATCTTCTGTACGCGCCGCTTAGCTTTCTCGACCCTATCAACTGCGCTTGCCAGGCGCTGTTGTGGGACGAGTTGCTTGGCGGCAGCGTACACCGCGCTGTTGATCTGCCAGATGTTGGCATCTTCTGGAAGCTCCTCACTGATCAACGAGTCCATTCGTGCCAGGTCTTGTGGCTTAGGGTTAACCCTGGTGTTAAGGTTAACCCTCGTCCTGAAATTGACGTCGGTATACTCAAGAGGATGTTCCTCGTCAGCTGGTATTTGCCGCGGTGGAATTGCGGCTAGCAGTTCCTCACGCTGACGAGGTGCCCTTACAAAACCTGTTCTGCGCAGGAAGGATACTTGATCTCTCAGATGTTGTTGAGAGAAGGCGCGATACTCCGGGTGCATATCGCACCACAACCGGTGTAGTCGCGCCATGTATCCCCTGCGCGCAGGTTCGCTGCTCTCATAGCAGTTAAGCAGGTCATCTCTTAGTTCCTCCGTCCACCTAAAGCGTCCATTTTCAAAGCGTTCATCATTGTTGAGACGGTCCGGTAAGGCCCCTCCCACCTGTCTCTGACCCCCATCCGGTTGGGGTCGATTGTGAGGGGCCATTCTTCTGTTGATTGGTAGAACCAGAAGATTTGAGATTACAGGGTGGTTAGCCCTGCAATCCCACGTCCGACATTTGCCAGAGAGGGTTGCCCCTCCCTGCCCAGGGTGCACCGCGTGGAGGTTGCCGGTCCGGAATTCGCACCCATTATTATTATTATTATTATTATTATTATTATTATTATTATTATTATTATTATTATTATTATATAACTTTACCTTGTTGTTTAAAAGTAGATGTGAAATGTAGTGTAAACAGAATAAACACGAAGTGAATAAAAAAGGAAGTCCATGGAACATCCATAGCGAATCTTATCTGCTTTAGTCACATTGTAGCCCTTGTGATTCTGAAACAAGAAATAAAATATTATTAGTTTTATGTTTCCAAATGAATATAAAAGTCCATAATAAACCATTAGCAACGTTTATGTCTAAGTATGACTTTACAATTACGATTATATTAATTGAAATATAAATCTAAACCTTCATCCCTTTTAATTACATACGTCCATATATTTATATTTCTTTAGGGGTTCTTGAGCTTTATAGGTTTTTTTATTTAAAAAATAACATTAATTAAAATTATTTACGTTTCCTCTCCATCATCAGAACATCTTTGTAATTAATATTACAAGTTAAATTACATCTGTAAAAAATTGAAAGTTCAACATCAACAATTACTTGTTGGTAATTTAGTTTACTTTATAAAATTCACTAAGATACAAGATAACTGTCTGATAACGGTTGTGGTTTGTGTTTAAGTAATCTGATTTTATGTATACAGAGTGTCCAGAAATTAGTGGTCATCATTTTACACGCGTATTCCTCGATCAAATATAAGACAAAAAGTTCCTTCAAACATGACCCCAGAAATGCTTCCTAAGGGAGCTACAATCCTTTAAATGTGCATCCTTGAAAATGGTTTTAATTTAATATTCTCGAAACTGGTAAAAATTAATACATGACATTTTGGCCAATTACTAATGGTGTTATGGCCAATAAGGTGATGTAATAATGATTAAAAAATTTCAATTAGGGATAGGTCAAACAGGGAGGTGGTGGAGTAAAATGCCCCGCAACTTTTTCGCATGTACGTCTTTCCAGATTTTTATAGTAAATTATGAAATACCAGAGTTTTTATGCGATAAAGGTATTCCAGTCGAACTTTGATAGGACGCACCGTTTTCGAGTTATTTGAGTTTTTGGAAAACATTAATCACAAAAAAATCATAACGGAACGAGTAATTTGCACAGTTCTCTAGGTACTCAGTAATTAATAATAAAGTTATGCTATTATTATTTTTATTATTATTCTTATTATTATTATTATTAGTTTCGGAAATATTAAATAAAAGCCATCGTCAAGGATGTACCTTTAAAGGGTTGTAGCTCCCTTAGGAAACATTTCCGGGGCCATGTTTATAGGAACTTTTTGTCTTATTTTTTATAGCGGAATACGCAGGTAAAATGATGACCACTAATTTTGGGACACCCTGTTTAATTAATTTTTGGTTTGATTTGAAAGTATATAATGGAGGGAAATTTGAATATTATTAAACTGGTATTATAAAATTAATATTGGTTTAATTTGAAAATATAAAATGGACTGGAATTTGAATATTTATTGATTTAATGTTACAAAATTTTATAAAAATAACTTCAACCTATTCAGGAAATTGAGAAACCAGATTATTATATTACCCTATTATAAATTTGAGGTAGGTTGCTTATATCTGTTCTATCATTTATTGTATTGGTGTTTCTATTAATTTGAATCATTTCGTGTATTAATATAAACGGTCTTTATAATTATATTCTGTTATTAATATTTTTGTGTTTGTATAATTTAATGTATGTGTAGTTTCTATTACATGTTTGTTTAAAGCTGTTGTGTATTACACGGTATTTCATAAACGACATGAGTTTTTTTATTTTTTGAAATAGAAGTTTTTAACTTTGTAAAAGGGATTTGTAAGTCAACGATTTAGTTAACCATACGCTCGAGAATCAGGATGCAGTTGAAGGCAACGCCCGTATCTCTATTAAGTCGATCGAGACACTCTCACAACCTCTGACCCAGCTACCGGCCAAAGACTATCTGCGTAGGCCCGTGCAACTAATATAGATATATATATAGATATAAATATACGGAATCGTCAACAACGGATGTCTTCTCGTATACAGGTTTCGCAACTTCCCTGATTAGGTATTAGATTAAAACTTATACACTATCAAGATACAACTCACAGTTATACCGATTGTTAATATTACTTCCTGCCCCAACAGGACTTAATCACTCTCCTCCGTGAAGCACTTGAAGGGTCTTCCAGCACACAATGTGAGGGTCGTATTCTAAGCGACCAAGGCAAATACTTTGATCGATCTACTCAGTGATTATTCTAAAAAGAAAACGGTTAAAGTAATGAGACAAATAATATTCTTATAGGACATTTATTATTCCACTGAGATAGTTTTCACAAAGCAAGATTAATCGCAATAGCCACGATATTCCCACAAAGGGTCAGCGACCGCAACAAATGCAACCCGAAGAGTAGTGATAGATTGTTGAACGAGAATTTAGTTATAACAGAGCAAAAGGGCAATTTAAAGGTTTGGGGAATGATAATTTAGGTAAAAACCTTTACTGAGAATTTAGAGTTGTTCTATGAGCACCCATACAACGTCCGTAAAGTCTTTCTAAAAAGCTGTTCTGATCGAATGATACTTCACGAGGCGTTCATATGGTAATAATACGAAACGGACCAGGCACCATTTCAGGACGCCCACCAGTCCAACTTTATCAAGACTTTTGTATTTTCACCTCAGTTCCCAAAATTTTAAATGGCTTTCCAAGACACGATCCCGGTAAAGACGATGATTTAGGGTAAAGGCGAGGCTAGCTCAACGGGGCGGGGGGGGGGGGGGCATGAAGCAAGGGAACAAGGGAAGAGGGAACCTATTCTTCCGAAGACCACAGTGGGATAGAATCCGAAAAAGCTGGCCAAAACCTCAAAAAGTTGAGTAACCTTTTTGAAATTTTATTCTCGGCGGTTTTCGGGGTTGCTGATTACGAATTTGATAATATTTTTTCGAGAAACAAAATGGTGGACCCAATATGGCGCGCGGTCACAAGAAAAAAAATGTATGTTTTTCAATAAAATTTGGTCCCGGGGGTTTTCGAGGTCGCTGATTACGAGCTTGATAATATTTTTTAGAGAAACAAAATGGCGAATCCAATATGGCGTACGGTCACAATGAAAAAATGCATGTATTTCAATAAAATTTAGTATCCGGGGGTTTTCGAGGTCACTGATTACGAATTTGATAATATTTTTTCGAGAAACAAAATGGTGGACCCAATATGGCGGACGGTCACATGAAAAAAATGCATGTTTTTCAATAAAATTTGGTACCCGGGGGTTTTCGAGGTCGCTGATTACGAATTTGATAATATTTTTTCGAGAAACAAAATGGCGGATCCAATATGGCGGACGGTTACATGAAAAAATGCACGTTTTTCAATAAAATTTGGTACCCAGGGGTTTTCGAGGGCGCTGATTACGGATTTGATAATATTTTTTTCGAGAAACAATATGGCGGATCCAATATGGCGGACGGTCACATGAAATAATGCATGTTTTTCAATAAAATTTGGTACCCGGGGGTTTTTGAGGTCGCTGTTTACGAATTTGATAATATTTTTTCCAGAAACAATATGGCGGACGGTAGCATAAAAAATGCATGTTTTTCGATAAAATAGAATACCTAGGGGTTATCGAGGTCGGCGATTATGGATTTGATAACATTTTTTTTAAGCAAAATTGCGGATTCAATACGGCGACTGCGAGTATTATATTTTTTTTAGTTTTATGTTATTTCTAGTTCATGATAAATCTAATTTCATTAAAAAAAATTTAGAACTGTAGGTGAAAGTATTGCGGAAGGAACTTGGGTACAAATGATTGCAAAATAATAATTAGATTTATATTTTCAATTTTTTATATTTTTTATATATTGGCTTAAACTAGTCGCTCGCATCATAGGCATCGCTGTCGTATGTACAGTAGATACATCAGTTTCATCCTCAGTGTCAGTGTCATCGGGTACAACTAATTCTTTAGCATCAGATTACATTTGTTTTTTCTTAGTTTTCGGTCGTTTTCTAACGCTCGAATTGTGTGACGCTATTATTTTTATTCGAACGTCATTTGTGACGTCCTTTCTCCTAAATAGTGAATTAATGTTACACAAAATGACTGCCTCGGGCGCCAATCCCTTGTTTAACGTGAAGGAATGTCACTTTGACCTATCAACAGTATGAAAGGGCCGGATAACTTCAGTGAAGACACGGTATGTCCGGGTTCTAGGTTTGCTGGTCGCCGCTCTACTGGAGCTTCCCGACTGCTGACTGTATAAACTTTTAGAGTTAGAGGCTTATACTGATGTTATTATAAGGTATAGCAATGTTAGTGATATAGAAAGCATAAACTATTTGACAAAACAAATTTATTACAATAAACATTAATTGTACAACGTTTGTTACACGAAAATAAAGCAAATTAACGTGGTAGATATAAGTACGGCTAATTTACCACAAAGCAGTATGTAAGCAACTAAATATGTATTCCAAAACATCTATAAACCAAGTAACAAATATTTACAACAATACTTAAAGTATTTACTACAAAAATAATTAAATCAAAATTAATATTACTCAAAGCAACTATTTAAAATTAACTACTCAAAAGATAACTCTCAAGCGGAGGTGTGTGTAAGCAAAGCGGATGCAAAACTAACTACAAGCGGCAGGTTCTAGTTTTGAAGAAACTAACCAACTATCAGAGTTATGGAAAGTACTAAAGCGGGTAAACGTATGTGCAATTACGGTATTAATCTAGAATTAATCGGACGCAGGTAACTAAAAAGCGGTAGCAGTAGTAAGCAAGCGGCAGGATGGTTAAAAAGCGGTGACGGATCTAAGCAAGACTTGAAGTAAGCTTTGGAATAATTACGGTGCGTGTTTTCAAAACTTCCTTTGATAACGTGAATGAATTTTATTTCAAAACGGTAAACGCGTGCGATGAAATGTGATAGTCCAGTAAAAGAAACGGCAATAAAAACTTCCAGCGGTAACAAAAGAAATTACTAAAAAACCTAATCAGTGTTATCGTACTAGCAAGTCGGATTTTCAGACCAAATATTTAATTTAAATAATTCTACAATTAATTGCTACAATCGGGTCGTTCGTGTTAACCATGTCATACAGACGCTGGCTAGCGCACTCACGACAGGATGTTTTAGGTTTCTACCCCTGGCACCTGATTGTCTATTTTAGCTAATCTCTATAGTATACAACCACCTCAGGAATAGTTTTCAAACCAAGTTTATTCGCGTTAATCTAATCACACAGACGCTGGCTAGCGCACTCACGACAGGGTGTTTTTAGATTTGTACGCCGGCAACCTGATTGGTTTATGTCAAAACCCAACTTGTTAGACACTGGCTAATTCGCGCTCGTCTCCACAAGGTTTTGGGGTTTTTACCACAAACTATTATTCTGAGTAGTTGCGAACAGATCTGATTAATAAAACACAACTGTACTGGCACCCCAAGACAAACTTCTGAACCTGAGGGGAAGATTGTGTTAACCCTTGCACTATCAGTTGTTGGCAAGTTCGCTCTCTCAACGGATAAATGCGTTGGTATTTACACACCTCCTTCGTCTCGTATTCTATCGGGCCACCATACTGACAGACGGACTACTAACTTTATTTAATTAAATAAATTACGGAAATGACTAGCTCTAATACCTTCTATCACGTTTCAAAACCAATAAAATATTTTATTCCTCACTTAAACTTAAAACACGTAAATACACAGTGATTTATTATAAATCCACTGTAACGCACGGACTGAATTTATAATTAATTCTTTCTAATAATTGACTATAAATTTCTCTATCAAAATATTGAAATAATTCGCAAATTATTTCTAAGTCGAGAAGCAAATAATTAACGCGGTTTTATCTTTTACTTCAAGTACCATAAATATGCCGAGTGCTTAATATTTACCTAAACAGAACTGGAACGTTTCGATCGTCGATATAGACTGATTTTCAAATTCAATTCGCAGACCCTGCTAATTAATGTCGAGGCAGCCCGGCCGTCTCTCTTCACGCGCTGATAAACCGAACCACGTATGTTTCTCGTGGCTATCTATTTAAGTCGCGCTCTGGCTCATTTATTTATCAATCCCGAACGGAAATTGTTATTAACAATTCTAGTTCGGACTCCTGTATCGGCGGAATAGCTTCTACTCATTTTTCTGAGTATTATTTATTTGTTTATTTATTTATTTATTTGAAGAATAGGTCATTCAACAGAATACAAAGATTCCAATAACAGAATGACACAAACTAAAATAATGCGTACAGTAAACTATTTTCTACCAAAAAAAGCCAAAAAAATTCACAAAACTTACTATAAAAATAAAGTAGATAAGCTACTAACAGAACAAAAAATAAAAACTAAAAGCTACTATTCTAACCTAATCTAATATATATATATATATATATATATATATATATATATATATATATATATATATATATATATATATATATATATATATATATATATATATATATATATATATATATATATATATATATATATATATATATATATATATATATATATATATATATATATATATATATATAGTGTAAATATAAATATTAATTATATATATTACTATAAAAATTGAGGAAAAGTACAAAAACAATTACTTTAAAACTTTAAATGACATTATACACGGTGGTGAATTTTTCGATGCCCACCATTGGTGATTTGGTGTTTAAACAAATAAAAATTTGTATTAGACAGAAACTCTTTACATTTTAGTTTCTTATAGACAATATAGCTTATCAAGTTTTTTGTTTTACTACTATGCCAGTGTGTGTTTCTTGTCGAGGCACTATAAGCCGACACAATACTGGGCTTTTATGCTCAACGTGTAAAAAAACTTTCCATTCGAAATGTATTCAATCGGACTTAGAAAAGATATCAACAGTTCCTGGAGTGTCTTGGAGATGTACCGAGTGTAGTAATGTTGCTGTCCAACCACCGGCACCGGATCAAAACAATGACCTTAAAACCATTTTAGCTAAACTTAATTTAATTCAGACAGATATGTCTAATTAAAGGATACAGTAAATTTTTGTGGGAATAAGATTGATGACTTTAATAATAAAATATTAAAATTTGAGAAGTCGTTAAAGGAAGTTAGAATAGTAAAAGAGGATGTAAATCAGATGAAACGATACAATACGCAACTAAAAGAAGAAATAGAAACCATGCAACAGTCCTTGCGTAGAAATAACTTGGAAATAGTCGGAATTCCGGAGAAAAAGGGAGAAAATTTTTTTAATACTATGAAAATCTTGATTGAAGATAGTCTAAAATGTAATATACCTCAATACTACCTCGATAGCTGCCACAGAGTCGCACATTTTGACTCCAAGGAAAAATCTCCGAGAAATATCATAGCCAAATTTTCTCGTAAAGTCGACAAAGATAATGTTCTAGCAGCAATGCGCAAGTTTAAAAACCTCACTACTTTAAACTTAAATATCGACTTACCAGAAACGAAGAAAATCTATATTAACGAGCATTTAACTGTTAAAAACCAGGAACTGTATAAAAAAATTCGCATTTTTTGTAAGACAAAGAACTATTTCTACTGGACTTACGACTGTAAAATGTTTATTAGGATTGAGAAAGATGGCAGGTCTTACATAATTAATAATGAATCTGATCTCAATAAGTTACCCAAATAACAGCAAAACATATATAGTTACCTAATACAATGCTTAGTTTTTTCTTTTTACTGTTTTCAACGAGTTACAAGTTTATTTTCAAAACACAAGAGGACTGAGGACAAAAACTAAAGACTTTTTTTTATCAACACTTGATGCCGAATTTCATATTATTTTCTTAGTGGAAACATGGCTGAATGATTACATCAATAGTAGTGAGTTGTTTACAACCAAGGCTTGTAGACGTACAGGTTACATCAATGAGCAGCATTAGGGCGAGGAAAATGCGGGTTGAGGCAGGGCTGGCGACCGCGGTCCGCCATTTATTTTGCTTACTAAAAAGAGACATTAAACACTGCTCTGCTGTTGTAGAACAGAGATGGATATTGGATATACCGACGGTCGCCAAGTGACGTATGATATATTGAGATAGGTCAGGTTTAGATTGGGTAACCTTTAGAGTTTACCAGCCTTGGTTTACAACGGAGTATGCCGTATACAGACAGGATCGTGATTTAACAAAATGTGGTAAAAAGGATGGAGGTGGAGTTCTTATTGCGGTCAAGAATAGTATTCAATCTGTTTGGAAAAAATCATGGTCATGTGTGGGCGTCATTGAAGACATGTGGATTAGCGTAGTTTTAGAAAATAACATAAATCTAAATGATAGAAATGAAATCCAAAGAAGTCAGAAATCCATAGAGGTAAATTTTTAGTAGGATAAAATAGCAAAATAAATTTTACTATTCAGTCTTAATCCTCTAATGTCTTAAAAAGACATAAATACTCTTTTCAGAGCTTATTTGCAAACTATCTACATTTAACTGATAAAATCAGTACTACATTCGTAGTACTGACCATTTTCAGTTATAAGATAACAAGTGCAGAGAGCAAATGGAAATAAACTTGAGAATAGCAAAAAATAACAGATGCGCAGGAGGAATCAACAGAATCTTAATGTCGAAGGAACTATCGCGGAAAGCAAATATAAGGATATACAAGACCATCTTAAGACCAACGCTGACATACGGCAGTGAGACATGGACATTGGACAATGAATAAAACAGTGCAGTTAAAGTTAGAAGCGTGGGAACGGAATACTCTACGAAAAATATTCGGTGGAAAGAAGGCATTTGGGAACGAAGAACCAACGCAGAAGTTTATGATTCAAATACCAAATTGAATTTTAATGATTTTCAAAATGTAGTTGTGTTCGTCGGTCGGTGTGTATAAATACATGTCTGTCATGTTCCTTGTAATATCGATAACTTAAATGCAGAAAGAACTTTATGTAATCACAAAATCAATTGACTGTCAGTTTAAAAAAAATATTTTATTTTGAAGTAAATTAAAAAAAAAATCACCCTGTATGTGGCAATATACAATATAATATACATATTTCTTTCGGTACGGACCACCGCAATCATTCCCGATATTCAATCAACACTAATTACTAATTATATTTGCTGATACGACTCATTTAATTAAGTTAATAAACGTACAATATTTAAAATAAAACGTCACTTTGCATTACCATTAAAACGACAAATTGTTAATCGTTACCACTTACGCGTATATCAAATGCTTAGTGGTTCTTTAAACGAAACGCCATATAACAAAATTCCTCAAAGCTAGTTGACTACAGTGACTAATATAATAATAAGAAAGAGTAAATGGAGTGAGGATGTTTTGGAGGATATAAAGGAAAAACACTATATGAACTGGAGGACGTTCGCAAAGGACAGGAATAAATGGAAATATTTTACCAAGCAATGGGCCTAAGAGGCCTGTGAACGCTTTATACAGCTTTATAAGCTCTGAAAAGAGTATTTATGTCTTTTTAAGACATTAGAGGATTAAGACTGAATAGTAAAATTTATTTTGCTATTTTATCCTACTATAAATCTAAATATTTGTTGTAATCCAGTCAATTGGTGTTCAAAACTACCGTTTTCGTAACAAAATTGCGGAAGTTTTTTTCTCAACAGTTCTATATGTTTTTTAGGGTGCTGAATCCAAATTTCAGGTTTGCTGCCTTGTAGGAGGTCGGCTTCACAACGAAAAACGCAAAAAACCTAAAAATTTTCGCACTTTTTTCAGTTTTTTGCTTATATCTCGAAAATTATGCGGTTTTCAAAGGTGATCATTCTATACAAAATTAAAGTAGATAAAATTTCCTACTAAATGCACTAGTCAACTTTGATTTTCTCATGAGCGGTATCGGCGCTAGAGCGCGCTGAACAACAGAAATTTTTTGGCTCTGCTGCGAAAACATCAAAAACGCCCACTCCCACCCCCTTCAACTCGAAAAATATACATGTTATCAACAAAACCCTTATACTGCGTGAAAGTACATTACTTTTCTACAAGAGACGTCTCTAACATACAAATTTCTCATAAGGGGGGAGGGAGCAAAGCGAAAATTACGAAAAATGCCTTCTGCACCTTACAGCCAAAACGACCCCTCCCACCTGTCTAGCTCTCATTGGTGCTATACTTTCCATGTATTACGCATAAAAGAAGTTGTTTTGAATAAATTGATGGCAAAGCATGTTTGATGAAAACGTTAACAATTTACATTTATAACATATTAGGTACATTACACTGAATATAAAGTTATTATGTACACAGTTATTTTAGTCGTCTCTGTTGGGTTGTTGGTGGCCCAGGCAATGTTTCTTAGGCACTAGAAGGTCCAGGGATCTTGGGCAACATAAGGTCCAGGCAAAGGGTCAGGGGCTATGGAAGGTCTAGGCTGAATAATGAGTTGTTGCTGTTCTTCAACTGAAAAAATTGTAATACAATGATTAATGTTATGATAGAGAAAAACTGATTAGTAAAGATGCATAACGCTGCAAAATATTACACGAATTAATACCTTCTGTCACCCTAGCTGCTTCAGACAGTGGTACTGCAAGGATCTCGTCCAGGTCGTCTTCCTCTTTTGTATCCTCTACCATCCGGAGAGTGCAGTGGAGAAGAGTGTTGCCAACCACATGCTCTTTCTCCACTCAATGAGTGGTTGCGACTCAACGTCCGCGTTATTCAACCAAGGCAAGATTAAATTTCTCAAGACCCTCCTCAAACATCCTGATCTTGAATCATTCATTTCTAAATTCGCTGCTCCTTCAGCCCATCCAAAGGAAATAATAGCTGCTGGGGAGAAATTTTTCATCACCCTTTATGGTGGTAACCACCCAACAACAACACTCAACAAGCTGAGGTATAAGCAATACGTGACATCAGCCTACAAGGTATCAGCAAACACGGCTTCCATGCCTCCCACTGAAGCTGCAGCTCAACAACACGCCTTTAGAGTTTACCATCAGGTAAACAGTGGATCGGAAACTATTTGGATCCAGAGCAGTGGGGGTGGAAGTTGACAAAAAATGGGTTGGTTCCCATTACCACACTGATATCCCCGGCTCCTGAGAGGCTTCTTCAGCTTATATCTTATAAATACAAGACAGATTGCTAAGGTCGGTGTGGGTGTAGGCGAACAGGACTATTCTGCACGAAACATCGACGACAATTTGGATACAAAAGAGGAAGATGACCTGGACGAGATCCTTGTAGTACCACTGTCTGAAGCAGCTGAGGCGACAGAAGGTATTAATTCATGTAATATTTTGCAGCGTTAAATGCATCTTTACTAATCAGTTTTTCTCTATCATAACATTAATCATTGTATTACAATTTTTTCAATTGAAGAACAGCAACAACTTATTATTCAGCCTGGACCTTCCATAGTCCCTGATGACCCTTTGCCTGGACCTTCTGTTGCCCAATTCATGTAATATTTTGCAGCGTTAAATGCATCTTTACTAATCAGTTTTTCTCTATCATAACATTAATCATTGTATTACAATTTTTTCAATTGAAGAACAGCAACAACTTATTATTCAGCCTGGACCTTCCATTGTCCCTGATGACCCTTTGCCTGGATCTTCTGTTGCCCAAGATCCTTCACCTGGACCTTCTAGTGTGTAGAAACATTGCCTGGGCCACCAACAACCCAACAGAGGCGACTAAAATAACTGTGTACATAACAGCTTTATATTCAGTGTAGTGTACCTAATATGTTGTAAATATAATTTGTTAATGTTTTCATCAAACATGCTTTGCCATCAATTTATACAAAACAACTTCTTTTATGCGTAATACATGGAAAGTATAGCGCCAATGAGAGCTAGACAGGTGGGAGGGGTCGTTTTGGCCGTAAGGTGCAGAAGGCATTTTTCGTAATTTTCGCTTTGCTCCCTCCCCCCTTATAAGAAATTTGAATGTTAGAGACATCTCTTGTAGAAAACTAAATGTACTTTCACGCGGTATAAGGGTTTTGTTGATAACATGTATATTTTTCGAGTTGTAGGGGGTGGGAGTGGCGTTTTTGATGTTTTCGCAGCAGAGCCAAAAAATTGCTGTTGTTCAGCGAGCTCTAGCGCCGATACCGCTCATGAGAAAATCAAAGTTGACTAGTGGATTTTGTAGGAAATTTTGTCTACTTTAATATTGTGTAGAATTATCGCCTTCGAAAACTGCATAATTTTCGAGATATAAGCAAAAAACTGAAAAAAGTGCGAAAATTTTGAGGTTTTTTGCGTTTTTCGTTGTGAAGCCGACCTCCTACAAGGCAGCAAATCTGAAATTTGGATTCAGCACCCCAAAAAACATATAGAACAGTTGAGAAAAAAACTTCCGCAATTTTGTTACGGGAAAACCACCATTTGATTGGACTATTGTGTGTACGTGCCTCCTTATGCTTCAGAAAATTATCTTTTATCACACCTGAACAAAGTAAGTGAAATAATTCATAATAATCCTAATGACAAATTTTTAAACGTTGGAGATTATAACATACCAAATATTTCGTGGGAACTCGATCGTATCCCGAATTGTTAAATACACCACATGTAAATACACCACATGTAATTACGACCCCCTTTATCCCAGAAGGCTGAGCCTTGTGCGGGAGGGGGCTACACATTTAAAGACAAGGGACACACATCCAATATCCGTGTATAATGGAAAAATCCCTCTCACAGTATTTTCCATTGCCACGACCGGGATTCGAACCCGGGACTTCTGGGTGAGAGGCAGGTACTCTACCATCTCGACCATCAGGCATACTATATATCCCAACTTTGGTTTCTGACTCTAATGGAGAAAATTTGGTTGATGCTTTCAGTATGACAGAACTATTTCAGTATAATGGGTGTCTAAACTCGAATGGTAGATTATTGGACTTAATTTTTTCAAACTGTGATGATTTAAAGGCCGTTCCTAGTAAGTCTCCATTTGTTAAAGATGTCTATTATCCTGCATTAGTAATTAATACTTCCAAATTGGATATAAAATTTTCAAATAAAGTAACTTATGAGAAATTTAACTTTAGTAAAGGTGACTATGATCAAATTATTCAGAAAATTTTAGAAATAGATTGGGACAACATGTTAAAGAATTTATTAGCTAATGCATCCGTTAATTTCCTTCAATATACCCTCGATAATATTATCTTACAATATATTCCTTTAAAAAGAACAGACCGATCTTATCCCATATGGTTTTCGAGAGGTACGAATCCTTTTAATAAACAGAAATACAAAGCTCATAAAAAATGGAAAAAGTTTAGAAATCAGCTGGATCATATTGGTTTTGAGTCATTGCGTAAACAAGTAAAACAACGTATCAAAAATGACTACGTTGTGTATATTTCGAATATAGAGGAAAACATGAAAACAAACACAAAGTTGTAACCTTCTTTCGTTATGGCGGAAGTTCAAAAGAGGTTACCTTGACGCCTGAGGGGCGGCGGTACTTTTTAGGACGGTGTCTCGGGCGCCACTTTCTGTTTAGAGTGCAGAAAGACCACTTTACTCTATTAGCAGGATAATAGAGGCTTCAGGTAACTGCAGTGAAGACACGGTTAAGCCAGGGGTCTAATTAACTCTTTCTAGCAGCGGACTTCTTCTCGGACTGGTGGTCTGGACTCGATCGGGCGCATCGCCAACTGAACGTTAAACGACGGGTGTGTTAGTTTTGTAGCCGGTTTCTGACACGTACCCCTACCCAGCTTGCGCACTGAACGCGAAACTGACTTCAAGCATCGTACACTTATGTTGGCGCGGTGCAGTTGGTACTGCAGTCGATGCGTTTTCTTGCACAAAGAGTGACTAAATCAAAACCGGGATTATTGCATTCGTTGCGGCATAATTTAAAAATATATAAACGGAAAGACGCGGTTCAAAATACTTAATTTGAAGTAAATTAATATTTGTTACCTGCCTGTTTTATACATTTAAAATTATATTTGATTTAAAACTAACAATATCTCCCTGCTAAAATTCACTTCGTTACACCCCCCTCTTACTTCGGTAAAAAAAAATGGAAAATTCCTAATTTTACAATTTTTTTTTTCTGTCTATCCGGGGAGTCAAAATAATAACTCTATCGGTTCCCTACGGTTACTTAAGGCGCATACCCTATCCTGGTTACGTAAAACTTTATTTGCAGGGCATGTTCACCTATTACAAATAAAAACAAACCTATCTGTGACTCCCGGATTTAGCGGATTTACTAAACAGAAAATATGAACAGAAAACATGAAAATATACTCATATTTACCAAATAAATTTTAAAAAAATAACTCCTTGGACACACCAGTGTGGCAAAACTTCTGTCCTTGGGGTGATGTTGCTGTCTGAGTTGACTCCGGCGGGTGCAGCGCCGGTCAGGTGAAGCATCACTGGTCTTCTACGGAAACTTCCTTCTTCTTGACGGTTCGGTTTCGGTTTTTCAGGTCTTATTCAGGTTTCAGGTCCTTGATGTGTATGTGATGGAGCTTTTTGCCCTGGGCCGATCGCAGGTTGTAAACCACAGGGGAGACGACTTTCGTGACGGTGTTCGGTCCGGAATACTTGGGAGCTAACTTGGCGGCGAAGCCCTTGACGGCGGAAGATAATGGATTCTCTCGCTTCATGACGCGATCACCGACATGGCATTGCCATTCGCGGCGGCGGAGATTATAATAGTGACTTTGCGTCGTGAAAGCGCGGGCTAGGTTGATTTTTACCAAGTCAAACGTCTCCTTTAATTTCTGAAATCGGTCTCGGTGCTGGTCGGTATTATTTGATTCAGGTACGGGATTGTCTTCTCCATCTGGATCCTGTCGGTAGATAGCCTTCGGTAGTTCCAATTCTCGGCCGAAATTCAGGAACGCCGGGGAGAATCCGGTGCTGTCATGCTTGGAACTATTCAGTGCAAACTGGAAGTCTGGAAGATACAGGTCCCATTTTCGGTAATCCTGTTCGCAATACTGGGCTATCATCGTCTTGATTGTGCGGTTGGCTCTCTCTACTGGGTTGGCTTGCGGTGTGTACGGCGGTGTAAAACGGTGCTGGATGCCTAAGTCTTGTAGCAGTGAACGGAATAGACGGCTATCATACTGGGTACCATTGTCGCTTATCACAGTGCGAGGACAGCCAAAGCGGGTTATGACCTCCTCGTACAGAGCTTGACTGACGTTGCAGGCGGTGGCACTACGGAGCGGTCTGCACTGGATCCATTTGGTAAAGCGGTCTTGAAAAACTATCAAATAGTTATTCCCTTTACTGGATCGGGGCAGTGGCCCTACCAGGTCGGTACTTACTGTCTCCCAGGGATAATGGTTAGCGGAGGGTTGCATTTTCCCCGGTGTCTGCTGCTGAGACGGTTTGTAACGCTGGCAGTGTAGGCAGTTACGGACATATTTTGCGACGTCTCTAAACATGCCTGGCCAATAATATCTCCGAGATATTCGTGCAATTGTCTTTGCAATTCCCATGTGACCTGCGGTAGGTGCATCATGGCTTTCGGATAAGACGACCGGACGAAGTGGAGTGGACAGCTCGACTTCGGTCAAGTCGCTGTTGTCCCAGAAGTGTCGAAATAACTTATCATTGCGAATGCAATAATCCGGAAACGCTTCTGGGTTCTGCTTCACTTCTGCCTTCTTCCGCTGATACCAAGAACAATTGGGCGGTTCGGTCACGGCACACAGTTCTTCGGTGTCTGGTTCGGAAGAAGATCCTGGTACTGGTTGACGGGATAGCGCATCAGCTATTCGGTTTAAGGCTCCTCGGCGGTACTTAATCTCAAAGTCGTATTGTTGCAAAAATACACTCCACCTAACCAGGCGGCCAGATGGGCTTTTGCAGCCAACGGAGAGATTGATGGTCGGTGATGACGGTAAAATGATATCCCTCGAGATACGGTCTCATTTTATCGATTCCCCAATAAATAGCCAAACATTCCCTCTCGGTCACTGAGTAATTCTTCTCAGCTGGAGTGAGGGTTCGACTTGCGTACGCTATCACGTGCTCGTGTCCTTGGATCTCCTGGGTTAGGGCTATTCCCAAACCTTGATCTGAGGCGTCGGTTTGCAACGTGAAAGGTTTCTCGAAATCGGGGCAGGTCAGGATAGGTGCTTCGGTTAAGCACGTCTTCAAACGGTTAAATGCGTCTGCTTGCTCACTGGTCCATTTAAAGCGATGGTTCTTCTTTAACAGTTTGGTCAGGGGTGCAACAATCTGCGAAAATGCCGGTACAAAGCGGCGGTACCAGGAAGCCATCCCTAAGAATCTACGGATGTCTCTTGCGGTGCGTGGTGTTGGAAAATTCCGGATCGATTCCACCTTTTCGGGATCCGTGTTGATTCCATCGGCGGTAACCACGTGTCCCAAATACTTGAGTGACTTCCTGCAGAATTGGCATTTTTCGGGGTTTAGTTGCAGGTTTGCGGCTCTTAGGCGCCGGAACACTTCTGAGGTTTTTCAGATGTTCTTCGAAAGTTTCTCCTAAGACAATGATGTCGTCTAAGTAAGCGAACGCATACGGATCCATTTCAGGGCCAATAATTCGGTCCAAGAGGCGCTGAAATGTTGCAGGTGCAGAGTGAAGTTCGAATGGCATGACTCTAAATTGAAACAGTCCTCTGCCTGGTACAGTAAAAGCGGTGATGGGTTTACTGTCATTGTCCAACGGTATCTGCCAGTATCCCTGTTTCAAATCGATGCTGGATATATATATAGCGAGCTTTGCGTAATTTATCCAGTATGGCGTTGATAAAAGGTAGCGGATAGGCATCCTTTTCGGTGACGTCGTTGACTTTTCGGAAGTCGATGCAAAATCGGGGTTTTCCATCCTTTTTGCGGACTATAACTACAGGTGAGCTCCAGGGACTACCGGACGGTTCGATAATACCATTGTGCAGCATTTTATTCACTTCCTTGTTGATAATTTCCTGCATTCGGGGGTTTTGCGGTCGGTAGCGTTGCTTGGTCGGATCAGGTGCGGTGAGACGGATACGGTGGTGTACTAAGTCGGTAGTGCCATGAATATCCTGGAAGCTAGGTAATTCCTGTGCCAGAAATTCCTTGAGTCGCTCCTCTTCTCCTGAAGACAATTCTAGAGACCACCCATTTAACTGATTTTCAGTTCTGGGTTTCCTGTTTCTTTTCTTTTTCCTGGTCTTTCGACGTCTGGAGTTCTTCGCTTGATTTATGGCAGACGGCGGACGTTGTGATCGGTGGACGGGCGGTGAAGCGGATTGTCTTGGTGACGCGGAGCTGACGGAGCGGACGGTACGGACGGTTCGGACGGTTGACGGCGGAGAACAGACGGTGGTCGGTGTCATGGCAGGGTCGGCATCTTCAGGTGAGCTAGCAGTTGTTACCTCGGTTTGAAATAGTTGTCGAATTCGCTCCTCCTCTTCAGGGGATAAGAGACCTTCGGCTGGATCATAGTTGTACTTAAGGTCTCAGTCGTTAAGTGTCACGGTGTTGGTGGCCGGATGTATCGTAAAATTTCTTTTACTTAAGATGTCCATCCCCAGGACTATTTCAGATGACAAATTTCGGAGGTGGAATAGACATTCGGAAAACGGATTTTTGCCTATCTCAAAGCTCAGCTGGTAGGATCGGTTCACGGAAGCTTGCCTACCATCTGCTAGCTGGACTCTCGGTGCAGTGACAGGGACACAGGGAATTTTCAACTGAGTACACAACTCATTCACCTGGTCACCTATGTAAGAGCGGACTGCTCCGGTGTCTACAAGTGCATTGAACGTACGTCCATACATTTGTACGTTCACGTGCGGGCGGTTGTCTGGGATGACGGCGGTTATTCGGTCGGAGGCGGCAGGATTGCGGAACCGTACGGGCCTCGGTCTTGTGCGGTTCCTTCCTAGTTTCCCTGTTGTGGGCAGCGGCAGTCTCTTGTCATGACTCCTTGCTGGCCACATCGGGAGCAAAACAACTTCGGCGGGGCTTTGCACTGGCTGCGGAAATGTCCAGTTTGACCACAACGCCAACAGGTGTTGTTGCGGTCAAAGGTGTCAGTTGCAGCGGACGTTGACGGTCTGTCGGTACGGCGGTTGTTCTGGGACTGGTGACCATCCTGCGGTACATCTGACCTGTTGGGTACAGGGGCGGTAGCTGTCTGGATAGAACGCTGCGGTGATGGAGCGGAACTTCCGGATGGGCGGTTTCTTGGCTGATGTTGCTGACGCGTGGCGGTCGGTGGCTCCTGGTTTTCAGGGGTGGAACGGTGAGCCACGGATTGATCGCGATACATCTGATTCACTTCTTGCCTCAAGATCTCGTATTCCTTGATTTTTGCGGTCAAGGTAGACATGTCTACGAAGTCTGTTCTTCGGATGTATTGGCGGAAATATGGCAGCAAATTCCTGTATATCCAACGTAGTTCTTGTGCTTCATTGATTTCACCATGTCTACGGATAAGAGTCTGGAGGTCGGTGACATATGTCATCACAGGCTCATCTGGTTGTTGGAGGCGGCGACTGATTTCAGCTTCGAGATCTTCCAGGTAGTGTACCGGAAAATATGAAATGCGGAAATCTTTGAGAAAGTGATCCCATATGTTCCATCGTGCCTTATTATTTCTGTACCAGAGCAGGGCGGATCCTCCCAGTAATTCAGGTAGTACAGGTAGCAATTGTTCGGGGCGGATGGCGGTATAGGTACACACTTCTTCTAAACGTTCCAGAAAAGCGGCAGGGTCGTCGGTTCCATTGAAGTGAATATTCCATTTGTGTACCTGGAACGATCTATTGGCGGTATCCCAGACGGATTGTTTTGCGCTGGCGGCGGTATTACTAGCGGTGGTAACGGCTGCGGAAAGCTGGGTTGAACGAGGGTCGGTCGAGGTGAGGCACATCCTTCCTTTATGAATTTTACCAGGCGTCGCTTCTTTTCGTCTACGGTACCGGTTGTAGCGAGGTTGAATTTTCCTAACTCCTCGTCAAGCTCATCCTTCTTAAGCTTATAGATCCAGCTTAATCGGAAATCTCCCAAATCAGGGCCTAGTGCTTCTTCCTTAGAGCCACTGGCTTGATTCTCCTGGTCTTGTAAGTTGGTCATCTTGAATCGTAGCGGTAACGGTCCTCTCTAGTTGCGGTCTGAACACCAATTGTCCTGGTAGCGGTCCTAACACCAACTCTTTTCTCGTTGCGGTCTGAACACCAACTGTCCTGGTAGCGGTCCTAACACCAACTGTTCGCTGCTATCTCCCAAGTGAGTCTTCTGAGCGGCTCGGTAGGTGCTGCGTTGGATTCTGCGCCCTCGAGTTACTCGGAAAGGAGGGGTCACACGTCGGGTCGGTAATTCGTCTGGTTTCTGCGCAGGCGTGGGACAGAGCGGTACGGATTCCAAAAATGTCGTGTCAGGCGATACTGGTCGAGGTTCTCAATCCGTAGAGTCTGGCTCTGGCAGTAAATATAGGTTTTGTGGACCTATATTCGGAATGGCTGGTCGGACGGCAAAAATTCCAACGGATTTCGATTCTTCACCCTTGATTTACTCGAAAAGGAGTGGTCACACGGCAGGTCGGAATTTCCACTGGTTTTTGAGTCAGCTTCGGGCGGAGCGGTACGGATCCTCAGTATATGGTGGAGGACGGTCCTCGTAGTGGCTCTGAACCCGTGGAGTCGGATTCTGATGCTTAATATAAGATTGGTAGACCTATATTCGGAACGGCGGGTCGGACAGCAAAAATTCCAACGGATATCGAATCTGCACCCTCGATTTACTATTAAACGAGGGGTCACACGCCTAGTCAGTTTTCTCACCGGAGCGGCCAAGTATTCCGGGTGAAGTCCAGTGAGACGGCAAAACTCGTTGTAGACGGTGTGTCTGGGTGCAGGTAACTTCTTCCTATCGGTTTCGCTCGGTTCTGGCTTCCGACGGCGGAACGGTGAACCTTTTCGCGAAACGGCTGGTCGGCGAGTGTCAGGAGTACTTGCAATCGATTCCTTGGGTCTGACTTACTGGAAAATGATACCCCACTTGACTATATGTTGTACGGGCAACTTCGGATAGCCTCGGGTATCTTCGGGTACAGGTCGGTATTTCGGACAGCTTGCCTGCTTGACAGCTCGCTTGGAACTCCTCTCTGCTCGAAAATTCCTCCTTGCGCTAGTAAGAACGGTAATAACGGCTTCGGGGATGATCGGGGCGGGTCGGCGATGGTCGGAAACGGTTCCTCGTGGTCGGTTATGTCGAAAATGTCACCTCACTTGCCTCCTGGTGTCACTTGGTCCAAATTCGGTTGCCTTCGGTGCCTGCCGAATGCTAAAAATTCCAAACTTCTCGAATTCGGTCAATCTTCAGGGTCCCTGCTCGGGCGCCATTTTGTAACCTTCTTTCGTTATGGCGGAAGTTCGAAAGAGGTTACCTTGACGCCTGAGGGGCGGCGGTGCTTTTTAGGACGGTGTCTCGGCGCCACTTTCTGTTTAGAGTGCAGAAAGACCACTTTACTCTATTAGCAGGATAATAGAGGCTTCAGGTAACTGCAGTGAAGACACGGTTAAGCCAGGGGTCTAATTAACTCTTTCTAGCAGCGGACTTCTTCTCGGACTGGTGGTCTGGACTCGATCGGGCGCATCGCCAACTGAACGTTAAACGACGGGTGTGTTAGTTTTGTAGCCGGTTTCTGACACGTACCCCTACCCAGCTTGCGCACTGAACGCGAAACTGACGTCAAGCATCGTACACTTATGTTGGCGCGGTGCAGCTGGTACTGCAATCGATGCGTTTTCTTGCACAAAGAGTGACTAAATCAAAACCGGGATTATTGCATTCGTTGCGGCATAATTTAAAAATGTACAGACAACGCAAAACTTGTTCGATCATAGGAAATACCAGGCGAATTTACAATTCCGTCAATCGTATGTAATTTGCGTAAAAGGGTACTTGCATTTGTTCTTCGACTTCATGAACTGTTTAATTTCAGTTATTAGGTATTTATAAGGACGCGATAATTACGTATTGTTATTATTGTATTGTTGTTATTGTGATTTGTGCTTTAAATGCCTTTTTTAAACAATGTCTAGTGTAGAATTTTACGCATGAAGGGCTCTTGTGAACTAAGCGCAAGTGAATAACGCATGTATTTCTTTTGATGCGGTCTACAAGCGTTGATCGTTGCCACTTGCCAGCTACAAATTCGTTAGTACGCTAGCGCATACGCATTTACTATACTATTTGTTGGGAATTGTAAATTCACCTGGTATTTCCTATGATCGAACAAGTTTTGCGTTGTCTGTATAAACGGAAAAACGCGGTTCAAAATACTTAATTTGAAGTAAATTAATATTTGTTACCTGCCTGTTTTATACATTTAAAATTATATTTGATTTAGAACTAACAATATCTCCCTGCTAAAATTCACTTCGTTACAAAGTTTTTTGGACTTACATTTCCAACATGAAAGAATCACAATCTCTCCCCTCTATTCTAAAACATAACAATAATGAATATTGTGATGACCAAAGCAAATGTGATTCTTTCTCTAATTATTTTGGGTCCGTATATGAACCATCAAATACTCCAGATAATATTATGTTAACTAACACCACTTCAAATTGTATAACGTTAAATTCAATAACAGCTGAGCAAATCACAGATCATATTTCCAAACTCGATGTGAATAAAAGTCCAGGACCAGACAATATTCCTCCGTTATTTATAAAATTTTAATTTTAAATATTAGTTACAACACCCAGTACATTATTTTCAGTAGTTATTATGAGGTCATTAAAATAGAGTCAGATTATTCATGTTACAGAAAGGAAGTTAAACAAATTAATGCAATTTAGCATATACGCACACAGCGGCGAGTAATGTAAAATAAGGTGTTTATTTTGCTGACTAGGAAACCTATGACCAAAGCTGGGGAGAAATATTAAGTTGAAAAGTCAGTTGCGTTCTTGGGGCTGAAAAGCAAAGTTGTGTCTTGAGACTGTGAAATAGTCTTAGGGGTTGCTGCCCCCTCAGGGCTCCCCAAATATAATGTGTATATCTCCTCATCAGGTAGCCACGGCCCCGTAAGTACTCTGTATTTTCACACTCTGTAACTTCATATTCGTTGTTGTCCTTTCTTAAATAAATTGTTATTGTTGAACCTTACCGGCTATGTTTAATTCACTTAGTACCGCAGTACCACCCCATTAGAAGTAAAACCTCTCAATATAAAGCATGCCAAGCGAGTAAGTACGATTTGTTGACAATATTATTTTATGTGCCCCTAAGGAGGGTAGTTGTAATATTCGGTAAAAGTGCCGAATGGTTTAGTCACGACGATAGTCTTAAAACTACCTAACAAGAAATATGACATAATTAAGGTAGGGGTCGTGACATATGGTGGAGGCACCTAGCTTGGTTCTGGGGGTTGTAGTCTTCACACTGCACCCCAAATGTATTTAGATGTCCTTTTCTTCAATTTATGTAAAAATATATTTGGGAGATTATTACTAAAAATTATTTTCACTACCCACATATTGCCTTAAAACCCTTATAAATAATATTTTTTTAAACATGTTGGACAGGATGGTAATACATTTGTATTATGGGCAAAATTTTCATGTCTCCTTAAACAAAAATTTTCTCTAATAATATTTTGGCCAGTGCTTGTGTTAGACAGGCCGGTACAGGTATTATAATAAAAAGAAATTTTGGTTAATATTTTGTCCATTGCTTGTGATTTAACTGGCGGGTACAGGTATTAACAGAAAAATTTCGCAAAAATTCACATTAACTTTTCTCTTTTCTCCAACTGCCATGTATAAAAAATTACGTAAATATCAAGCTCAAATTTAAATAGCTGCCCATAAATAAATTATTATAACATTTCTATTGACCAATTTTATAAAATAAGTAACTAATTAATTTTTCTCCCTGAAATAAATAATTCTATTTCTTTTCGTTAATTAGTCAGATTAAAGCGAGGTACTTGTAAATCTTGTAATCTACTGCAAATTTAACCGACACACATATTTTACTTATCTACATATTCTGCAACATTGAGGAAAGTTTGCTGTATTTTTAATTTTGTGAATACCTAGGTACTTATCATTAAGGTCAGTAACTCTTGATTTTCTGAAGATAATAAGGTTTAAATGTCTCCTTACAGAGCATTTGTTTTGTATTTTAACTGGAAGAGTTTGCAGAACTAAAACTAAGCATTTTACGGTAGTCGTCGAAAAACTATGACTAGGTTGGAATAAATTTTTTTTCCTCGTCGAAGATAATATACAGAGTGTCTCATGTTTTTTATTGTAACATGAATTAATTTTTTTGTCTTACAAATGGTCCAACATAGTTGGTAAGGTTCAGGTTATAGAGTATAAAATATAAAAGGGACGAATTTCTTTAAAAATTGATTGAATTTAAAGTTGGGGTATACTTGGATAATTTTACTAATTATTATAAAGTAAAGCGACGCTCCTAACAAAACTTCGTTGAAGAATATTTAATTGTTAAATTAGAACAAATATTTTAAGAATTAATGGTTATTTTTGTCATTATTGATGAGACTTCCGTATTTTTTTACCAGGTATAAGTGACGTTAAACATTTAACGTGGTTTTTATTGAATTTGCGTTGCGACAGTTATTATGTTCTTCCCGAGTGTCAAAGAAAAAAAGATCTTATCTAATAAATTTCAAAAAATAGTTTTCTTAGAGATAATGTTATATTGTCTGTTAGAAATTTTAGTTGTCGATCAAAACGTTATGTAGGTACACCGTACCAACAGCATTTTAAGTAAATGTGTAAATTGGTTACTCAAACTAAATAAAACCATTTCAGTCGACTGCACTGGTGTTATCAACATTACGACATTGTTATACAAAAATTTAAACAAGATATTTTCTGTACAAGACAAAAGCAAACTAAAACTCTTTTATAAAATAAGCATATAATATTGAAAACATTGCGTTACAAAATTGTTTCTATAGTCTATGATAGCAAAAAGACAAATAAAGGATGTATTACTTCTTAAAATAGCTACCGTACAGTACAGTACAGTACAGTCTGTGTAGTAAAATCGAGATTAAAATAATTCTGAAAAATTAGTCCTTCCTAGAGTTAGTACCAATGGACATGTTTCACTTTTAATTCAATATTGGTGATGGTTAGTTCGCCATCTGTATCCTCTTCTGACGCTTTAAAACAATTATTATCGCTACGAGCTCGTATCAAACGTAGAACCTGTTTACCGAAAACGTATTTCTTATAATCATAAAAGAATCCCAGTAAATGTTTCAAGGGTATTCTTAAGAAAAAGGTGGAATTTGTAGCGTCATATGTAATTAGGCTGCCAGCAGGATAATTCCAACCTGCGATGCTATGAGAAATATCATCTTTTTCATAACATATATAATTTTATTGTGCTCACAATTCCAGGGTCACGTACTTTATCTATTTCCGAGCCATTTAATTCATAACTTACGGAATCAAATAAAAAGGCGCCAGCGTTATTGGTGAATTCAATGGTGCCCGTACCAGCGGCATTTTTCTTTAAAGTTCCCTCGATTGATAGCTCCCCCTCACTTATATCAATCAAAGCATCATGCTGATAAATAGCAATTTCGATTTCATCATTATTCTCATAGGCTTTAACGAATGGGTGGTACGTTCGAACTTCAACTCGTTCAATTGAATCATCGAAGTGAGGGTCTTGAAATAGCTGTAGCTCTTCTAACATGATAGCCCAAAGACGATAAATATAAATAATTTGAATACGTTAACTTGGTAGGTCCTGATGATGATCGTGGTGGTGGTGGTGATGACCTTGCACTTGTACGATTAGATGCAGAATGAGGATGATGTAAGCTTCCTCCGTATATATTAGGTTTACTATGGTTAAATATTAATCGCATGTTTTTTAAGTTCTAACCTCACACTCAGCTCATCACCTCGAAGATTAACAAGCTCAGAATCTTGATCTAGCAGTCTCAAAGTGATATTTCGTATCTCTCGAATGCTAGGGTTTACAGGTAGATAAGTTAAATTTCCAGGTACAATGTTTATAGCGTATCCAGGATCAACATTCAAACCGCATTCAAAAATCGTATGCGTAGGAGTATTATTGGAATATGCTCCTACAGTAATGTTACAATCCACTTGAATCGTTATAACTCTGACTATATTAACAGGTAAATCAGACTCATATAATATATCTGGCTTTAATGTTCTGCTAGCACTGTAACCCAATAGGGTGGCCAAGCTATCCTTGTGATTAAAGTTAATTTCGTGTTTACTTTTAATTTCACACTTGAGCGTATTATTGTTAGGTTTCAGAGAGAAGTATTCGTCAGCCTGCTGCTGTGATGTTACGCCGCTGCCGGCTAGTAATCTCTTTTGCAGATAGGATTCAATGTCAGTTATTTCATAAGATCCTGTAGGTATAGTTATGACGTTTTCTTTGAAGCTTCTATCACCCAGCTCCCAATAATAAAACTTGTTATTCACACCGTCCTCGATGTTAGGTATGGTATTATAGGTGTCCAGACCAATTAACGCTATTGAATAATTGTATCGCGGATCTAGTTCTATAGGATTAGGAAAAGTCACGGAGAGAACAGATTCGCAATCACTTAACTTGAAGGTGTTCGATGACATACTGATTACATATCACGTGTGTTTATTATTTTTATAGAGAAATTGTAAACATAAATGACCACAATTTACAGAGTTATATGTTTGATATGCGGTAGGATTATATTTAATTTTAAATTTCGCGCCAAAGTATCGAACTAATTCTATTGGTGGTTTCAGAGATCCAAAGCTGTCAAAATATACTACGGAATTGCCTGTTTCCTTATATGCTACCCAATGAGTTCCAGGCCCCTTTATGATGTCCAAGTTAATGATGGCGCTCTCGTTTCCTTTAGGTGATGGCGGACGTGAAGGTAAAGAGTCTCGCATATAGACGCCTCTGAAATGAGGGATTTTTAACTTTTTAGCATACTTTAAGATGTCTAGGTCAGAGAGTGCTCTATTGGGTAGCTTTTTTTCAAGTATAATCCGTATCCTTTCTTATATGGTTTCATGTATAGCCCGGAACCTTTTTTACCCAAAGCTACATCCTCCACGGCTCTATTGTGGCGGTGAGCTTCTTCCAAAGTTTTCCTAGCGTTCTTAGCGTCTATAACAGTTTTAGCGATGGCCGCAGCGCCACCCGACAGAGCTCCAAGAGCTGAGAGACCTGCAAAGATCGGTATCAGAGGTAAAAAGCCTCCGGTCTTTGGTAGCGGTAGAATCCGGGGGACATTGATTTTCTTCCTTCCACCTGCTTTCTTGATGGCAATTCGCGCCGTTTTAACACTCATAGCCATATCCTTTTTCACATCATGACTTGCATGCTTTTTCAGCGCTTTAGCAATGTTCGATATGATGGCCTTGCGGAAGGGAATTTTCTTTTTTCTCTTATTATTACAGCCTCCTGCAGCACCCATACCTAATTTACGTTTAACCTTCATAGCGTTAGTGACAGCCCAAGCTGCTGCTTTTTCGCCTAATTCGGCGTCTTTAGATTTAACGCGTTCCCAAGCCCTCTGTTCTAGTAAGTAATCAGCTTTATGTCTGTCTTCCAAGTTTGCGTTTTCACTATAAGCAATATCGCTTGATCTAAAATGTTAACACCTGGATCCCCTCGAGCTAAACGTTTACGTAACTTTGTACCTGGGCCGCAGTACTGATAACCAGGTAAATGCAGTTCGAATGGTAGCTTATTGATAAGAGTGTTAACTACACCTCTGCCTGTTACACGACGATGTTTCCTCAACGTCATCTAAACTAGAACTGATGATGTATGAGATCGAAACTTCTATATATAGGAATGTACAGAGTGAAAAGTATAGAGTTCATGATGCGCATTCAAAGACAAAAGACGTCTCTCCCTGTAGAGAATTTAGATTTATTAACTTCTGATGGTTCTGTAGAAGAATGTGATAAACATGGAAAGTTCTTTCCTAACGCTTTAAGAACGATTGTATGCGGACCTAGCGGAGCGGGGAAGACAAATATTCTACTAAGTCTATTATTCGACTCTAACGATCTGTGGTTCGAGAATGTATACGTGTACTCCAAGTCTCTGTATCAACCTAAATATAAATTATTGGAAGATGTGCTGAAGAAGGTAAAAGGTGTAGGCTACTTTCCATACACCTCTAACGAAAATATCATCGATCCATCCGAAGCTAAAACGAATTCCATATTTATATTTGATGACGTAGCATGCGACAAGCAGGATAAGATACGTGCTTTTTTCTCCATGGGGAGACATAAGCTTGTAGATTGTTTCTATCTCTGTCAGACATATACCCAGTAGATATACTAGGTGCGTACGGCGCCACTTTCAAGGCCACGCATTCTCGATGGACATGGGCCATCAGGAGAGCCCTTGGTTCTTGTAGCTACACTCTGGAGGTCGTGCAGAGGTCATCCTTCGTCTTCAGATGACGTCTGCTGCTGCTGCTTTAGCGGGGGTGCTAGGGGGTGGTGGTGGGGTTAACGCTTAAGAGCTCTTCGGAATCCAGCACCCCAGGTCTGATGCATTAGCTGGAGGATGGCGTTTCTTCAGACCTAACGCAAGAGGTGCAATGCACTAACGCATCCTGCATCCTGCACCCTGGTCCCTGGCCCTGGAACCTCTTGCGTTAGGTCTGAAGAACGCCGTCTCCAGAAGCTTTTTTTAGTTTCTAAGTTGGTACTCCTGAGCAAAGAGTATTGTATACGAAGAGAGCATAGGCGTACCTGCTTTAAAAGGGGATATAATTATATTAATTTTGCTAGAGTACGCCTATGGTAGAAAAATTTATATATACCTACGTGCCTATAAGGTAAACAAACCCGACTTCTGGGAATTTTATTTATAAACATTTGCACGTGTTCACATGTAGGCTTCACAGCTTGTAAGGCAAATTGAACAGTTATTTAATTATTTTTTATTCAATCTCAATGAGTAAGACAGAGATGGATAGATATGTTTCAAGGTTAAGTATTTTAGATGCTTGGTTATAAAACAAAGTTCTTTATGACATTTTTTAAATAAAAAAAACAGATATTGTTACAAGATATTTATTCACATATAAAATACATTTTTATTAAATATATTAAATTGCTCCTTCGTAATCGGGAAGTAGATTGAGAAGTTCATCACTTACAAGTCCAGACAGGTGTTCTTTTAATAAATCATGCAGCTCCAATTGGTTCATTGTAGCACAAAATGTATCCAATGTAATATAGCCCCAGATATAAAAATCACAATATTTTATACCCATTTTATTGCGCCAGGTAGTGCGATCTTCTTTTTCAAGGTGGTGGTTAGAATATAGTTTCAGATTACACATCAAAATAAAACGGAGTGAACCAATTGCTTCTGCAATAGGATCTGGAGAGCTTTCTTTTTCTATTAAGTCAACCTCATCGTCACCAATATATTTATTATAGAGCACCTCATCAGTTATAAACTTGGAAACAGATTGTTTTAATTGTTCATGAAGACCGCATTTTACCATCGATTCACAAAAGGTATTCAGCGTAATATTATCACCGATATAAAGTTCACAATAATATATGCCCAGACTATATTTTTCTTTATGACTTCCTTCACTTAGACTACATCTTAATGAAGTAAGCAGCAAATCAACAGCTTCTTTTAGCGATGCAGGTGCTGATGAGTCACACATGATGTTTTTACGTATTTCTTAATTTAGCATAAATAGACACTTTCTGCGCTGAACAATTCTAATTATGCACTTGAGCAGTAAAATTGACGAGCAAACTGCTAGGTAGTAAAGCAAGACTTCAACTGAGACGTCTGAAGGCGACGGTGGAGGGCTTGAATATACCGAAGGTTCAGGTGGGGGTGAAGGGGGGAAAAGTGAGATCCAGTTAAATTCTTCTTCTTCGATGATGTCATCTTTAAATTTTATTTTTATCTTAAAACCAGCCGTATTATTAGATATAAACGAGGAATAAGTAGCCAATTTATTACCGTTAATACGACTAGGAGTCATTTTTATCCACTGTGAAGGACATGAATCATTTTGTGGATTATCGAAGTACACAAAAGCGTCCGTAGAATTATATGGTCTATGTACGTAGAGTATATTTTGGAATATCGCATGTAGCAAAATAAATTGCGAACTATACATCATGACGTTCACATAAACACTAATGATTTAACCTCAAATAATATTTATTTATAATGGTAATAGTTAATGAAATTTAAGGATTATTTTATACGAACTGTAGCATGCAAACGTATTCCACAGGTTACACATGTTTTCTGAGAAAAACTACAGTCTGCACATATTGCAATATGTCCACACGGTATGAATATCATATCGCGATCATTTTTATAGCAAACTTTACACTTTTTACGAATCTCACAAACTTTACAAAGACTATTTATAGAATTGGCGATATGGCCGCAAGATAAAAATACTGGAGACTGCATTTTTTAGAGAGCAATTCTTCGTGCTGCAGTAGCATGTAATTGTTTACCACATCGTCTTCTATCGCTGAATACACCACTGTTAGTGATAACACTTAATTTTTGAAACTGCGAAAACATACGCTGTTTCTCCTGATAAAACTCAATCATTTCTTTTAACTTTTGTAATTTATGTAAATGATTTTCTAACAAGCAGTTAAAGGATGACATCTTGCTCATATTACGTTCAACTAGATACTAAAAGTACATAATGCTTGCTATATGCATATCACCTCTTTGATATTATCCTATATGGATAATATCAAAGAGGTGATGGTGGAGAGGGAGTGGGGAGGGTAAAGAAATTAAAAATCATTAATAAAATACACATTTATTTAGGTAAACTAGAATATAACCAATAATAAAGAGTGAAGACATTTCTTAAGCTACATACAATTTTTTTATTATTAATAGTAAAATGATTTAAACAATACGGTAAATCTTTATCGAACTTTGGAACCTCGACATCAACACTAAGCTGTTCGACATTAATGATAGATGGCACCGCTGCCGAAGTTTGCGTCAAAGCATGTAATCTTTTTTCCAGAAATTCCTTTTTCTGATGACCTTTTACGTACACAAGGTTAGTAGCGCCATTAAGTAGATGATTACGTAATATTTCATTTAGGTCATTATCGTCGACGTAACCACTGCTGTACCTCAACCCATGATGATGTAATTCCAAGTAATTTATTTGTTTCTTCAAATCATAACTTAACGAATCGTACGGTAAGAGAGATTTAAGTAAATAATGGGCATGCTGATCTCCACTAATAAACGAGATTTCCTTAGGATAGAAATCAGGCAGGTTAAAACCTTGAATATCTACGACCATCAATTTCATGTTTACTCTTCGACAGTTCTTCACATACTAAGTTATCCCTTCTGTCTCTCTCTCTTTTACATAATGGTTCTTATGACTCCACTGAGAGGCAAATACTCCAAAACGCGGTCGTGTACGAGAATGCAGTAGGCCTTGGTATTTGGGGGGAAGGGGGTCAAACTTTCAATTTCAATTTTTATGTCTACAATCGATGGTTTAATAGGAGCTCTTCTCTTCGAGCAGTCTATAACGAATAGCGTGTGATTCTTAAAAGCGTCAAAATCTAGCATAGGTTTATTATTTAAAGCAAACGACTTGCTAAAGTCGGTATACATATGATAGGCCTCAGAGTATTTTTTAGCCTTAAAGTTTAACCTCATATCTTCATAAGGATAACGATCATTGTTTAACAATAATTTTACATTAAATATATCAATATTATCGAATTGCGTGCAGTCTTTCGTCTTGGAATCTTTCTTATTGCTTTGAAGAGCAAGGATGGCAGCTTGAGGACTTTGAGTGCCATTTTTAAGAACTGAAATTTCTTTTGTAGCACCTGCCACCAGGGTGGGTATCTCATGAATTTCAAACTGTCTAAATGCTAGTAGGATTGGCGTATCAGCATTAACTTGAGCTAGAAAATTCATTTTTGGGATATCATTCAAATGGACATGTTTCACTTTTAATTCAATATTGGTGATGGTTAGTTCGCCATCTGTATCCTCTTTTGACGTTTTAAAACAATTATTATCGCTACGAGCTCGTATCAAACGTAGAACCTGTTTACCGAAAACGTATTTCTTATAATCGTAAAAGAATCCCAGTAAATGTTTCAAGGGTATTCTTAAGAAAAAGGTGGAATTTGTAGCGTCATATGTAATTAGGCTGCCAGCAGGATAATTCCAACCTGCGATGCTATGAGAAATATCATCTTTTTCATAACATATATAACTTTTTATTGTGCTCACAATTCCAGGGTCGCGTACTTTATCTATTTCCGAGCCATTTAATTCATAACTTACGGAATCAAATAAAAAGGCGCCAGCGTTATTGGTGAATTCAATGGTGCCCGTACCAGCGGCATTTTTCTTTAAAGTTCCCTCGATTGATAGCGCCCCCTCACTTATATCAATCAAAGCATCATGCTGATAAATAGCAATTTCGATTTCATCATTATTCTCATAGGCTTTAACGAATGGGTGGTACGTTCGAACTTCAACTCGTTCAATTGAATCATCGAAGTGAGGGTCTTGAAATAGCTGTAGCTCTTCTAACATGATAGCCCAAAGACGATAAATATAAATAATTTGAATACGTTAACTTGGCAGGTCCTGATGATGATCGTGGTGGTGGTGGTGGTGATGACCTTGCACTTGTACGATTAGATGCAGAATGAGGATGATGTAAGCTTCCTCCGTATATATTAGGTTTACTATGGTTAAATATTAATCGCATGTTTTTTAAGTTCTAACCTCACACTCAGCTCCTCACCTCGAAGATTAACAAGCTCAGAATCTTGATCTAGCAGTCTCAAAGTGATATTCCGTATCTCTCGAATGCTAGGGTTTACAGGTAGATAAGTTAAATTTCCAGGTACAATGTTTATAGCGTATCCAGGATCAACATTCAAACCGCATTCAAAAATCGTATGCGTAGGAGTATTATTGGAATATGCTCCTACAGTAATGTTACAATCCACTTGAATCGTTATAACTCTGACTATTTTAACAGGTAAATCAGACTCATATAATATATCTGGCTTTAATGTTCTGCTAGCACTGTAACCCAATAGGGTGGCCAAGCTATCCTTGTGATTAAAGTTAATTTCGTGTTTACTTTTAATTTCACACTTGAGCGTATTATTCTTAGGTTTCAGAGAGAAGTATTCGTCAGCCTGCTGCTGTGATGTTACGCCGCTGCCAGCTAGTAACCTCTTTTGCAGATAGGATTCAATGTCAGTTATTTCATAAGATCCTGTAGGTATAGTTATGACGTTTTCTTTGAAGCTTCTATCACCCAGCTCCCAATAATAAAACTTGTTATTCACACCGTCCTCGATGTTAGGTATGGTATTATAGGTGTCCAGACCAATTAACGCTATTGAATAATTGTATCGAGGATCTAGTTCTATAGGATTAGTAAAAGTCACGGAGAGAACAGATTCGCAATCACTTAACTTGAAGGTGTTCGATGACATACTGATTACATATCACGTGTGTTTATTATTTTTATAGAGAAATTGTAAACATAAATGACCACAATTTACAGAGTTATATGTTTGATATGCGGTAGGATTATATTTAATTTTAAATTTCGCGCCAAAGTATCGAACTAATTCTATTGGCGGTTTCAGAGATCCAAAGCTGTCAAAATATACTACGGAATTGCCTGTTTTCTTATATGCTACCCAATGAGTTCCAGGCCCCTTTATGCTGTCCAAGTTAATGATGGCGCTCTCGTTTCCTTTAGGTGATGGCGGACGTGAAGGTAAAGAGTCTCGCATATAGACACCTCTGAAATGGGGGATTTTTAACTTTTTAGCATACTTTAAGATGTCTAGGTCAGAGAGTGCTCTATTGGGTAGCTTCAATGGTAGTTTTTTTTTTAAGTATAATCCGTATCCTTTCTTATATGGTTTCATGTATAGCCCGGAACCTTTTTTATCCAAAGCCACATCCTCCACGGCTCTATTGTGGCGGTGAGCTTCTTCCAAAGTTTTCCTAGCGTTCTTAGCGTCTATAACAGTTTTAGCTATGGCCGCAGCGCCACCCGACAGAGCTCCAAGAGCTGAGATACCTGCAAAGATCGGTATCAGAGGTAAAAAGCCTCCGGTCTTTGGCAGCGGTAGAATCCGGGGGACATTGATTTTCTTCCTTCCACCTGCTTTCTTGATGGCAATTCGCGCCGTTTTAACACTCATAGCCATATCCTTTTTCACATCATGACTTGCATGCTTTTTCAGCGCTTTAGCAATGTTCGATATGATGGCCTTGCGGAAGGGAATTTTCTTTTTTCTCTTATTATTACAGCCTCCTGCAGCACCCATACCTAATTTACGTTTAACCTTCATAGCGTTAGTGACAGCCCAAGCTGCTGCTTTTTCGCCTAATTTGGCGTCTTTAGATTTAACGCGTTCCCAAGCCCTCTGTTCTAGTAAGTAATCAGCTTTATGTCTGTCTTCCAAGTTTGCGTTTTCACTATAAGCAATATCGTGTTCGCGGCACGCTTGATCTAAAATGTTAACACCTGGATCCCCTCGATCTAAACGTTTACGTAACTTTGTACCTGGGCCGCAGTACTGATAACCAGGTAAATGCAGTTCGAAAGGTAGCTTATTGATAAGAGTGTTACTACACCTCTGCCTGTTACACGACGATGTTTCCTCGACGTCATCTAAACTAGAACTGATGATGTACGAGATCGAAACTTCTATATATAGGAATGTACAGAGTGAAAAGTATAGAGTTCATGATGCGCATTCAAAGACAAAAGACGTCTCTCCCTGTAGAGAATTTAGATTTATTAACTTCTGATGGTTCTGTAGAAGAATGTGATAAACATGGAGAGTTATTTCCTAACGCTTTAAGAACGATTGTATGCGGACCTAGCGGAGCGGGGAAGACAAATATTCTACTAAGTCTATTATTCGACTCTAACGGTCTGTGGTTCGAGAATGTATACGTGTACTCCAAGTCTCTGTATCAACCTAAATATAAATTATTGGAAGATGTGCTGAAGAAGGTAAAAGGCGTAGGCTACTTTCCATACACCTCTAACGAAAATATCATCGATCCATCCGAAGCTAAAACGAATTCCATATTTATATTTGATGACGTAGCATGCGACAAGCAGGATAAGATACGTGCTTTTTTCTCAATGGGGAGACATAAGCTTGTAGATTGTTTCTATCTCTGTCAGACATATACCCATATACCGAAACATCTCATTCGAGATAACTGTAACTGTCTAATATTATTTAAACAGGATAAAATGAATTTACGTCACGCGTTTGATGATCACGTAACACCTGATATGAGCTTTGAACAATTTGAACATTTATGCAGAGAATGTTGGAACGATAAATTCGGAGTGCTGGTTATCGTAAAAGATTTCGAATTACATAAAGGACGTTATAGAAAAGGCTTTGATCAGTATATAAGTATATGAGATTTCAATAACATCAAGTATTATAAGATAGACGCTCAGACTGTACAGACCTGTTTTGAAAAACAGGTTATCTGTTGTGAAAAACCCTGTATCTGTTTATTACCTGTTTTAAAATACCTGTTACCTGTTTAACATACCAGTTTACCTGTTTAACAATGAAGGGTAATAAAAAATTTACTCTCGCGGAATATAAACCACCTAGGGAGAAGGTGTATAGCTTTGACCGAGATTTCGCACTTAAAAGGAGGATAAAAAAAGCTTCAGATTCCATTCGAAGAAAGTACTTGGCTTTAAAATTAGGTCGAGCTGAACAAGACGAAACAATTAGACGTTTATTGAAACCGGTCATTGATCCAATACGAGAACTCGGTGCGGTTAAGAATTTCCCCTGGCAGCAGCAGCAGCAGCATACTCTAAAAGTAGAGAATGTCATTAAATCTGATATAAAGAAAAAAATAAAAGTGAAAGAAGAAGTGGAAGAAGAAGAAGAAGAAGAAGAAGAAGATGATGATGAAATGTTTGAAGATTCAAGTAGTACGATTGACCCTGATGCTGCCGCCACCGTCACCGCTGAACAGTATCCTACGTTAGCTAAGCAATATTTAACAGGTCTCTATGATAAAAGTAGTAAGGATTACGATGAAACCTATGGCGTGAGATTTAATACCGAAATGAATAAATTATACATCGGATCTATGAAACTAAATATCGGTTCTAATGCCGGCTTGATTATTGGCAATAAAATGTTTACCGGAAGACAAGGCTTATATGAACTGCTATTTATGAAGAAGCCTCAAGGTTACAGCGAACAGGACTTGGCTGATTACAAGGAAATTCTAGAAACCTCTAACGCACATAAACGAAATTATGATCCTGCAAGTCAATTAAATGGCACTCGATCTCATAAATATACTAAAGTGATAAAACCATTATTTAAAAACAATAGTGGTGCTGGTGATGGCACTCCTAAAATAAAACATACTCAACCTCATAGCAGCGGACAGGGTATGAATATGGTTTACAATGAAAAACCGATAGAATACATCTTCTGGGACGATATCAATGAATTAGTGGACAGGTTAAGACTTTTAAATGCCTCCAAAGCTGCAGGAAATACGGATTCACATGATAACGAAATCTTAGCCATTTTAAATGAACTGAAAGAAGCGGGAATAATATATTAGTGTGTTACAGCTCCCTCACCCATCATATTCGCAATGAGTCTCGATAAGTTCGGTTGTTCAGCCCGAGGTGGCAGCGTTAGCAAGAACATCAGTCTATTACCGCAAGGTCGAGGTTTTAATTTCACCAAAGATGGAAACATTGATGTGGAAAAATTGAAATTGTGTAATGTTCAACCGCCCACTGAAGATGGCGATAATATGACTGCTATTGCTACGACTCTAGCGACAAACTTTAACAATTACCAAAAGGACGCGTCTACTCGTTTAGATAAACAGAGAGGTTCCATACAAGACCTCCGAAAATCTATAAAAAAATTAAATGACGAAGTAATTGTTCTAATGCAAGCAAATCTCACCTCTCTGTCTAACACAGTGAAAAATATCGAGATGGAAGTTAATAAAATTAAAGCAGGCAAAAGGTATAAATTATAAAATTTCGACATATATGTTCATTTAATTTGATACCGTGCTATTTCCATCATCATCATCTTAGCTGTACGATGTCGCATTCTAAAGAAAAAATTCAATTGGTTAATGAGCTGCATAAACCTGCTCGTAGAAATATTAAGCGGCGCAGGCGCATAGTAATAAAAGGAATAGATGACTTATGGCAGGCAGATTTAGCTGAGATTGGAAACTACTCCAAGGATAACAATAATTTTAGATACATTCTAGTGGTGATAGATTGTTTTTCTAAATTCGTATGGGCTAAAGCGATAAAAAATAAGAGCGGACCTGAAGTCACCCAGGCTATGGAGAACGTCTTCAAGGGGAGCAAGAGATCTTGTAATAATTTAAATACAGATCAGGGTACGGAATTTTATAATGTTCACTTTCAACGCTTGATGAAGCAATTTAAGGTTAACCACTACAGTACATTTACTGTTAAGAAAGCCGCCATAGTTGAACGTGTTATTAGAACGTTAAAGGAGCGTTTATACAAGTATTTCAGTTTAAACGGCTCATACCGATGGCTGGAGGTGCTTCCGGACATTGTTAAAGAGTATAATAACCGAAAACATAGGACCACCCAGGTAAAACCGGTAGATGTTAACGCTAAGAATGAAAAACAAATTTTACTCTCGGCTTACAATCACATAAAGATAGCAGCATCACGACGCTACAAGGCGGGCGATATAGTGCGAGTTAGTAAGAGTAAGCATGTGTTTAGCAAAGGATACACGCCAAACTGGAGTACAGAGTTATTTAAAATATCCGAGGTTCGAATCACCAATCCTACCACCTATTTACTTGAAGATATGCAGGGTAGACCAATTAGAGGAGGATTCTACGAAGAGGAGCTACAAAAAACGAAAATACCCGATGTGTACCTCGTAGAAAAGGTGTTACGTAAGCGCGGTAATAAGTCTTACGTGAAATAGCTAGGCTTTGATTCTGCGCACAACAGTTGGATTGATTCAGATAACATTCTTTAACCTGCACGTGTGTTCATCGATTTGCATGCGCTCTTATGAGAAAATGTGTTATACCCGGCATGAAATACGTAAAATTACATTATATCTTATGAGAGAATAGCACACATTTATGAAACTTGGAGGCCTTTTTAAAAATAAAATTAGTACCCTCCCTCCCTCCCTCTATCTAATTACATAAACAAGATAGATTATACCTTATACAGCTTAGTTGTCTGTTAGTCTTTGAGTGTGATAGAATCAATAATAATAATGAAATCACCTGGTGCTAGTGCATCATTTTCCTCTGATGAAGATTCCGGTTATTGGAGTGAAATTGATCGCGTTAATGACATTTATCATGAGGCTATACTCGCTGAAGAACGATATATTTGTGAAAATGTATTTTACATTAAAGATTCTAATTATAAAATAATTACTGGACTTTCTCCTGCAAGAGGTTATGTTCCTGCTGTAAGAATATTGCTGAACGTGTCACATCCTGTATTCACGAAACCAGATAATATTTCATTCATAAGAGAAGATTGGGATGATTTTATTACTTACCTTCAGCAATTTACCTCAGATTATTTTAATATTGAGATTAAAGAAGCGGAAGAAGAAGAAGAACTGGAGGAAGAAATTCATTTCTCTGAATATGCACTAATAAAGGCTCCTTTTATCGGAAACAAGATGCTAAAATTGTCTGCCGCTGGAGTTTCAAGTTTATTTTATTTTTCAAGAAACACTGTATACGAGATTATAAATATTAGCAAACTTGTATCATCACACATGGATTTACTGCATAGTTTAAGTTTTACTGAATTCTATGATAACTTTTTAAATGTCACAAATAACATATTAAGCGAATCGCAATACGAGTTATCTCCTAATAATGTACTATTTAAATTAAGTGAAATATATCCTTGTAACATTCACACATACTGTATACGTGAATGCTTAACTTATAATTTAGATAAAATACTGAATGATTTAGATAGAAAAATGTTTTTATTAAAAGCTTGAATAAAGAAAATATTAATTAAACCTTTATGTGTGTGTGTGTTTTTTATTTCTAGGTTAGGTATATGGAATAAAAATATGATGTTTTAAATAATATATATATTGAACTTAAAACAGAGTATATGTGATAAATACAATATAAAATAATAATATATGGGTAAATACAATATACAATAATAATAATATGCGATTAAATATAATAATAATAAAATTAATTCAATTTTTACAATAAAATATAATAGACAGAGAGATTTTTTTTTAGTGGGCATCATCATCATCCATGATTGAATAGTGACCCCAAGGCAAAGTGTCATATGAGTTAGGTAGAGTGTAACGTTTATCATCGAATGGATTAAGAGCTATTTTAGTCTGCTCAACGCTGTACACATTATGTAATTTTGATTGTATACAGCGTTGTGTTTTGTGGAGTAAACATTCATCTTCCCGGTGCTGTTTATTTGAGGCTTTCTCAAGGCAATTAAAATAATCCTCGTAAGTGATTTTGTTTCTCACCACATTAGTTTTTACGCCTTTAGCCTTCTTCACAACTTTACCTTGCGCAAGCTTATACGTGTACTGCTTCGATCGCAAACCAACAAAGTGAGTCATCAGTACTCCGTTATCTTCATCTTTCATTAGGCCGGGAATTTTTGTATTCATTTGAGGTATATTCCAGCGATTATCTGAAGGATAATCACTGGTGTCAAATCTATGAATGTCTTTCTTGATGACCTCTTCATACGCGTCATTACACTGTACTTCATATGTTAGACTGTCAGTATCGGTATATAAAAGTTTACAATTGTCTACGGGGAATTTTTCCAGCATGTAATCATAATGAAATTCGTAAACACATGTTTTAGAAATATCTAATATAGCCATTCCTATATACAAGGGTTTATCGAATATAATGCGAGATTTTTTCATTTCTATAGCCATAAGTGTTTCGCTGAAAATGGATCTATTTTGAAAATCTGGACTTGCTATTAAATTTTTAGCCCCGTAACGCCCCTCCCATTTTTTTATTAATTTAACGATTCTATGCTTACGAACATTCTGCATCGTCTTGCCAAATGTACTGTTATTCATTAATTTATAATTATTTTTTTCAAAATTAGACTCTGCTAGAGTCCTCAATCTAGTGTTTAATTCTATGTAAGGTTTAAGCCAGGCAGACTGTTTAAATTTCAGCACTTTATGGATACGAACTAAGCGTAATCCGTGCTGCAAGACCTGTTTTAAACTTCTATAATGTAAAACATAATTTTGCTTAGGGTACAGAGTGGTCATTAATTTTTCAAATTTAGAATTTGGAGGAGCTCGATGCTCAGCGCAAAAAGGTAAATCTTTATGAAGATCGTGAAGATTTTCGGGGTACTCAAGATCAACGTCAAGAATGTACCCAATTTCGGCATCATCAGGTACTGAGGTGACGTCAATATTGGTATCATCTACCCATTGAAACCCTTCATATGGAAGAGGTTGATTCATGGCCCATCCGTAAAAGTTATTTACCTCAAAATAAAGCAAGTATGTCGAGGGTTTGGTGCTATCATAGCTGTCTAAATGTTTATTATTAGCATCGGCATGTCTATTGCTACATTGACTGATGCCCCCTCGGATGCCGCGTTCAATGAACATTAACATATCCACGTCTTGGATGGTTTCTAGTTTACACCCTGTATATTTAAGCATACAATCCCAAGTGTAACCTGGAATGGTGTAATAGTGAGCGGGGTCTAGGCCGTACGTCTTGTGACAAGTACAGCGAAAAGTCTCAAACACACAAGTTAATAGCATGATGTCTGTTTTCATGTACAGATCGCTGTAATCACCTAAATTTTGACAGTTAAATTTATCCCAAACTGTTTGCGCGTGTTGATAATCATTTTCGTTAATGTCTGAGTCATTTAATTTATTGTAAAAATTTGTCTTGTCTGGTAATTGTGGTTCGTCAAGTCGTTCTAAACTGTTTATGTAATCGTAGGGAAATACTCCCTTCTTTTTTAATAATTTTAATTTTTCGTCATTTAAATTCGGAAATTCTCGTTTTAAATTACTGAAATTAGCTTCCTTTAACGTGGAAGCAAGCTCCTCTAATGAACAGCCCATGAATCTGAATGAGTCTATAAATCGGAATTTTAAATTAGTTTCTTCATCGTAAACGGTGAAACTAATGTATTTTTCCTTATTTTCAGGTAATAATGTAATTTGATATCTCTCGGCAAGCTCTCTAATTGCAAAATGAGCGTCATACCCTCCCAAATTATGGAATACCACAGGAATTACGAAGGCATTTTTATAATTTAAATTACATCTATTGTGCGCAAACCCCCTGAAATTTCCAGTAAGATGGCAATGATCGCGAACAATTTTATCTTTTTCGTTGAAGTCATCCTCACATATATGACACGTTTTACTGGCATCCCGTAAACTAACTATAGTATTCAGGGGTTCCACATGTTTCAATTTTGAAAAGACAAATTTTGCAATATTACTTAATTGATCCGCGAACCAAGACATGCAGTCCAAACTCCGTACACTTTTATAATATGACCACTCATCATTATAATTACATTTAAAATAATATCCTGCACTGTATGCAGTATGCTTCTGATATCGGTTTGTTTTACAATGACTACTATCTTCATTGAGGGGCTCTAGCAGAGATTCAAAGTCCGCGTACATTATAAAAGGTACATCTTCCTTGTAAACGAAATTTTTAAACTTAACAAAAGGCTCACGCGAAAACTCTACTTTACAATCGTTAAATTTTTCACACATGATGGAATGTTCTTTTAATTTATCATCCGAACTAAAATAATTCAAGCATCTATCGCAGAAAATTTTTTTTTGATGTTTTGTAGACAGTTGACCACTTAACAGTCTAGATAAATCTTTAATTAAAACATAATGATATTTGATTTCCTCTGGTTCATCATCTTCTGGAATAGTCTCGAATTCTTTTAGTTTAGGATGATATTTATCTTGCACAATTAATAAATTTGCATGTTGAACTTGTTTATTTTTCGTTAAACGTATGAGAACTACTGAAAAATTCGCCCTATAATCCATTTCCAGCGCAAACACATTAACAGAAATATTATTTTGTTTTTCAAATTTAGCTATTTGAGGTAAAGTCATAGGAAACTGAATATCCTTCAAATTTAATACTTCGGCGTATTGAGGGTATGAAGTGATTCTATCTGGGTGGTTTAGTCTCTCTACCGGATATAGAGCGCTAACAATGCTCCAAGCAAAGCATGCTTCATCATATAAATTTTTTACATTAATACATGCCTGCTTTTTGGCTATAGACTTTGGCAATGGAATGTAAGATGAAACGCCATTCCCCACCTCATATTTATTTAAATTAACTTCTAAACATAATATACGCGATAGGGCCCAACCTGATCCTGATTCTGAGAATTCTGAAATAGCGTGAGAAATATCAGCTTTTACGTTGGTGTTAAACCATTCGGAAAAATTTGTTGAAATGTCAACCTGTTTGTTTTTAGTATTAAAATATTTCCTCTCAGTTATTTCGATGTCCCCTGATTTCCTGATAAATTCAGCACAAAAGCAAGTATTAATTTTCAGCATTGGTAATTTCTTTAAAGCATTTTTAACCCTAGCACTGAACAGATGTGATGCATCATTAAAAAATTCCTCGATATGTTTATGAGTTAAATTTATAATAACCCCGGTACGAACGCGACTTTTAAAAGCGGTGGTTAGATCCTCCCACTTTACGCGGTTCCCTCGTATATGAGTTTTCACGATATTTCCAGCACCCACACTATAATTTCGAATGATATGTTTAAATCTTTTTAAATGACCCAAATTGGTTTGCAATTTTCGCAGTACACCTACAGGTAAAGCTGCTGCATGAATGGCCTTATTGAACAGTCTAATGTGACAATTTATTTGTCATACCCAAATGAGACGTTGCGTTGGAGTGCATCCTTCTTCTAAGAGAGCCTCCACTTCTTGAAATTTAGACGTAATTTGGGTGCTAAGGACTGCTATTTCACTTGAGTTGATCGCCATGCTGGTGTACGTTTTGTCTGCACGAAAGACGTCTGTTAAATGAAGTAGGATTTGCTGCTCCGTCTATTATATTTTATTAAAAAATTTTCACCACTAAAAAGATAAAAAACTTATTAATTTTAAAATATTAAATAAAAAAATGATTTTTACTTACATTTTATACAGATTCTAAGAATCTAAATCTGGATACTAATGCGGGGTTTCCTTCCTCAATTAGGCCTTCGAATATTAGACTGTATTTCCCGTCAATAAATTCTTCCAGATTGTCTTTCATTACGGCTACCATACGTTTGGGTAAAAATAAATTTTTATCATGTAATTCCAATAATACACTATCACCGTATTTGGTTTTGATAATTTGTGCTCGATATATCGGGTGAGCCACATTAATTGGTAATTCGTAAATTTTAACGAATTCTTTGGTCTCTAAAAGGGATACTTGATTCAATTGAGTTAAGTCCATTTTTCTAAAAAATATCACACATTACTAAGTCATACTTTAAAGAAATAATAAAAAACTTACATTTTTTATCTGCTGGAGCACAGCACGTTTGAATATTATTTAAAATTGGCAAAGCACACCAATGTAGATTTATAAAAACGTATTTTTTTAAATGTCTGTAAAATTAACTTCAGTCAGTTAATATTAATAAACACACAAAAGCACGCGATGAGATAACTGGTACGTAGTTATATGACGAATTACGCTTGCGGTGACACGTTCGGCTTATTTATATTATCTGTTACGTCATCTTGATTACGTATCATACGAGGGGCTTTGTTCTACAATTGCAGCTGCGGGGCTTACGTCACGCTTTTTTCTAAGAAAAATACGTGCTAATTACTTATTTCCCATGGGTCGGCATTTAAAGCATAAAGGCGCTGATTTGTTTAATATTGACATGCATTAAGATTAATGACTTAAATTGTTTATATTAACCTAAATTTGAATTACACTCGGACTAAAATTCCCGGAATATCGCCTACTGCTGTTTTTGCTAAATGCGCATTTAAAATTTTTTCTCATGGTTCGGTTGGCCCTGAATTAAATCATTTATTTGCCACGTGTTTAGTATTTTGTTTTGCGTCTCTGAGATATTGCGATTTCGTTCTAGAAACTTTTTATTTAGCTTATTCGGCATAAATGTCCCCTCCTCACACACCGTTTCTTTACCGGTTTTCTAATCGTAGTTCATTCAGTTTTGTTTCATCATTGTTACTGTATGTGCGCACGTACCTAAGTTTAAAATGTGTAGCGAAGAGTTTTATCGTCTAAGTTCTCTTATTAATAGATATACTCCACCTAGGAACCTGGAGGAATATCTATTTGAAAAGTAAGTTGATATTTGTTCTTTTTTACATTTCTGTACTTACAATATATTTTTTTTATCGTGTTTAGCGAATTGAGCTTAAATGATGTTGTCGATTTACCACCAAGTCCATCGACTTCGTCTACGTCCGATTTCTTCAGCATGTCACCATCAGAAGTTGAGCTTGATTGGTCTAGTTTGCCAGATTTAAGAATGCCGTAAGTAAAAATAATAACGTTAATTTTTCCCGCTGCTTTTTTTCTCTAAGTAATAATATATACTTATATTTTTTCTTATTGTTACAGTGATACAAATGTCTACCCCCATCGATTTCCGTCGCCAAATTTATTTCGTACATCAGAAGACGCTCATTTCTCGTCTACCAGTGTACCAGATTTAAGAATGACGTAAGTTTAAAATAATAGCGTAAATTTTTTATGCTTCTTTTTTTCTCTCTCTAAGTAATACTATATACTTATATTTATTTCTTATTGTTACAGCGATACAAATATCTACTCCCCCAGCCAGTCACCAGATTTATTCTGCATGTCTGAAGATACTGCTTTAAGAATAACGTAAGTTTTTTTTTAGCGTTCATTTTTCCTGCTTTTTTTCTCCGCTAAGTAATAATATATACTTATATGTATTTCTTATTGTTGCAGAGATTTCGAACCACGACCTCCGAAGCTGATTCCGCTAAGTTCGTTCATGGAGCCTCCACCTCAGGTTCCCTCCCTCGAAAAAGAAGAAGAAGCCTCCACAGTTGTAATTATTCACAGTGACGCTTGCGATGAGGATGTCGCTAACCTGGGTGACTTCATAGAAGAAGAACCCCGGCAGACAGTGATTTGTTGGGCGCATAAAAAATAGAATTTTTAAAAAACTCTGTTTTTTTAAATTAATATATCCGCTTATTGTTATATCAATTGTTTTATTTCCACAGTCAAAATTAGCTAAAGAGTGTAACTTAAATTATTAATTAATAAGAAAATAAAATTTTTATTTGGTACACAGTGTAAAGTGGATTCTATAACGTAATTTGGTATAAAAGCACGTATCGTTTTAGTCAGCGATAAAAATTCAATGTCATGTAGCTTCAATTGAGTTAAAAATAACCTAACCTAATTATACGTGTAATAAATACGTCTTGATTTCATCTGGTTTTTAAAACGTTAATTTCGAACTTCATTAAATAATAACTTAATAATGTATTATACTAGGTGTGCATTATTTTATCACTCTAAAATGTAATTGCAAGTTCAAATTTTTAATTCTAACTAAAGAGCATTTATTTTTTTTAATTTAATTAACCTAAATATATTAGCCGATAATAAGTGATGCATTCAAACTGAGTGAAGGTGATGTTTATATTAGCATTCTCGGAAGTCGGGTTTGTTTACTTAAAAGACACGTGTCGGATACCTAAATAGCGGCATTGATTTTTTTCTCTACCATAGGCGTACTCTAGCAAAATTAATATAATTATATCCCCTTTTGAAGCAGGTACGCCTATGCTCTCTTCGTATACAATACTCTTTGCTCAGGAGTACCAACTTAGAAACTAAAAAAAGCTTCTGGAGACGGCGTTCTTCAGACCTAACGCAAGAGGTTCCAGGGCCAGGGACCAGGGTGCAGGATGCAGGATGCGTTAGTGCATTGCACCTCTTGCGTTAGGTCTGAAGAAACGCCATCCTCCAGCTAATGCATCAGACCTGGGGTGCTGGATTCCGAAGAGCTCTTAAGCGTTAACCCCACCACCACCCCCCTAGCACCCCCGCTAAAGCAGCAGCAGCAGACGTCATCTGAAGACGAAGGATGACCTCTGCACGACCTCCAGAGTGTAGCTACAAGAACCAAGGGCTCTCCTGATGGCCCATGTCCATCGAGAATGCGTGGCCTTGAAAGTGGCGCCGTACGCACCTAGTATATCTACTATACCCATATACCGAAACATCTCATTCGAGATAACTGTAACTGTCTAATATTATTTAAACAGGATAAAATGAATTTACGTCACGCGTTTGATGATCACGTAACACCTGATATGAGCTTTGAACAATTTGAACATTTATGCAGAGAATGCTGGAACGATAAATTCGGAGTGCTGGTTATCGTAAAAGATTTCGAATTACATAAAGGACGTTATAGAAAAGGCTTTGATCAGTATATAAGTATATGAGATTTCAATAACATCAAGTATTATAAGATAGACGCTCAGACTGTACAGACCTGTTTTGAAAAACCCTGTATCTGTTTACAGACCTGTTTAAAATACCTGTTATCTGTTTACAGACCTGTTTAAAATACCTGTTACCTGTTTACAGACCTGTTTAAAATACCTGTTATCTGTTTACAGACCTGTTTAAAATACCTGTTATCTGTTTACAGACCTGTTTAAAATACCTGTTATCTGTTTACAGACCTGTTTAAAATACCTGTTACCTGTTTACATACCTGTTTAAAATACCTGTTATCTGTTTACAGACCTGTTTAAAATACCTGTTATCTGTTTACAGACCTGTTTAAAATACCTGTTACCTGTTTACAGACCTGTTTAAAATACCTGTTATCTGTTTACAGACCTGTTTAAAATACCTGTTATCTGTTTACAGACCTGTTTAAAATACCTGTTACCTGTTTACAGACCTGTTTAAAATACCTGTTATCTATTTACAGACCTGTTTAAAATACCTGTTATCTGTTTACAGACCTGTTTAAAATACCTGTTACCTGTTTACAGACCTATTTACCTATTTACAGACCTGTTTAAAATACCTGTTACCTGTTTAACATACCTGTTTACCTGTTTAACAATGAAGGGTAATAAAAAATTTACTCTCGCGGAATATAAACCACCTAGGGAGAAGGTGTATAGCTTTGACCGAGATTTCGCACTTAAAAAGAGGATAAAAAAAGCTTCAGATTCCATTCGAAGAAAGTACTTGGCTTTAAAATTAGGTCGAGCTGAACAAGATGAAACAATTAGACGTTTATTGAAACCGGTCATTGATCCAATACGAGAACTCGGTGCGGTTAAGAATTTCCCCTGGCAGCAGACTCCAAAAGTAGAGAATATCATTAAATCTGATATAAAGAAAAAAATAAAAGTGAAAGAAGAAGTGGAAGAAGAAGAAGAAGAAGAAGAAGAAGAAGAAGAAGAAGAAGAAGAAGAAGAAGAAGCAGAAGAAGAAGAAGAAGATGATGATGAAATGTTTGAAGATTCAAGTAGTACGATTGACCCTGATGCTGCCGCTGAACAGTATCCTACGTTAGCTAAGCAATATTTAACAGGTCTCTATGACAAAAGTAGTAAGGATTACGATGAAACCTATGGCGTGAGATTTAATGCTGAAATGAATAAATTATACATCGGATCTATGGAACTAAATATCGGTTCTAATGCCAGCTTGGGTATTGGCAATAAAATGTTTACCGGAAGACAAGGCTTATATGAACTGCTATTTATGAAGAAGCCTCAAGGTTACAGCGAACAGGACTTGGCTGATTACAAGGAAATTCTAGAAACCTCTAACGCACATAAACGAAATTATGATCCTGCAAGTCAATTAAATGGCACTCGATCTTATAAATATACTAAAGTAATAAAACCATTATTTAAAAACAATAGTGGTGATGGTACTCCTAAAATAAAACATACTCAGCCTCATAGCAGTGGACAGGGTATGAATATGGTTTACAATGAAAAACCGATAGAATACCTCTTCTGGGACGATATCAATGAATTAGTCGACAGGTTAAGACTTTTAAATGCCTCCAAAGCTGCAGGAAATACGGATTCACATGATAACGAAATCTTAGCCATTTTAAATGAACTGAAAGAAGCGGGAATAATATATTAGTGTGTTACAGCTCCCTACACCCATCATATTCGCAATGAGTCTCGATAAGATCGGTCGTTCAGCCCGAGGTGGCAGCGTTAGCAAGAACATCAGTCTATTACCGCAAGGTCGAGGTTTTAATTTCACCAAAGATGGAAACATTGATGTGGAAAAATTGAAATTGTGTAATGTTCAACCGCCCACTGAAGATGGCGATGCTGTCAATAAAAAGTACGTGGACGATAATATGACTGCTATTGCTACGACTCTAGCGACAAACTTTAACAATTACCAAAAGGACGCGTCTACTCGTTTAGATAAACAGAGAGGTTCCATACAAGACCTCCGAAAATCTATAAAAAAATTAAATGACGAAGTAATTGTTCTAATGCAAGCGAATCTCACCTCTCTGTCTAACACAGTGAAAAATATCGAGATGGAAGTTAATAAAATTAAAGCAGGCAAAAGAGTATAAATTATAAAATTTCGACATATATGTTCATTTAATTTGATACCGTGCTATTTCCATCATCATCTTAGCTGTACGATGTCGCATTCTAAAGAAAAAATTCAATTGGTTAATGAGCTGCATAAACCTGCTCGTAGAAATATTAAGCGGCGCAGGCGCATAGTAATAAAAGGAATAGATGACTTATGGCAGGCAGATTTAGCTGAGATGGGAAACTACTCCAAGGATAACAATAATTTTAGATACATTCTAGTGGTGATAGATTGTTTTTCTAAATTCGTATGGGCTAAAGCGATAAAAAATAAGAGCGGACCTGAAGTCACCCAGGCTATGGAGAACGTCTTCAAGGGGAGCAAGAGATCTTGTAATAATTTAAATAGATCAGGATACGGAATTTTATAATGTTCACTTTCAACACTTGATGAAGCAATTTAAGGTTAACCACTACAGTACATTTACTGTTAAGAAAGCCGCCATAGTTGAACGTGTTATTAGAACGTTAAAGGAGCGTTTATACAAGTACTTCAGTTTAAACGGCTCATACCGATGGCTGGAGGTGCTTCCGGACATTGTTAAAGAGTATAATAACCGAAAACATAGGACCACCTAGGTAAAACCGGTAGATGTTAACGCTAAGAATGAAAAACAAATTTTACTCTCGGCTTACAATCACATAAAGATAGCAGCATCACGACGCTACAAGTCGGGCGATATAGTGCGAGTTAGTAAGAGTAAGCATGTGTTTAGCAAAGGATACACGCCAAACTGGAGTACAGAGTTATTTAAAATATCCGAGGTTCGAATCACCAATCCTACCACCTATTTACTTGAAGATATGCAGGGTAGACCAATTAGAGGAGGATTCTACGAAGAGGAGCTACAAAAAACGAAAATACCCGATGTGTACCTCGTGGAAAAGGTGTTACGTAAGCGCGGTAATAAGTCTTACGTGAAATGGCTAGGCTTTGATTCTGCGCACAACAGTTGGATTGATTCAGATAACATTCTTTAACCTGCACGTGTGTTCATCGATTTGCATGCGCTCTTATGAGAAAATGTGTTATACCCGGCATAAAATACGTAAAATTACATTATATCTTATGAGAGAATAGCACACATTTATGAAACTTGGAGGCCTTTTTAAAATTAAATTAGTACCCTCCCTCCCTCCCTCTATCTAATTACATAAACAAGATAGATTATACCTTATACAGCTTAGTTGTCTGTTAGTCTTTGAGTGTGATAGAATCAATAATAATAATGAAATCACCTGGTGCTAGTGCATCATTTTCCTCTGATGAAGATTCCGGTTATTGGAGTGAAATTGATCGTGTTAATGACATTTATCATGAGGCTATACTCGCTGAAGAACGATATATTTGTGAAAATGTATTTTACATTAAAGATTCTAATTATAAAATAATTACTGGACTTTCTCCTGCAAGAGGTTATGTTCCTGCTGTAAGAATATTGCTGAACGTGTCACATCCTGTATTCACGAAACCAGATAATATTTCATTCATAAGAGAAGATTGGGATGATTTTATTACTTACCTTCAGCAATTTACCTCAGATTATTTTAATAGTGAGATTAAAGAAGCTGAAGAAGAAGAAGAAGAAGAAGAAGAACTGGAGGAAGAAATTCATTTCTCTAAATATGCACTAATAAAGGCTCCTTTTATCGGAAACAAGATGCTAAAATTGTCTGCCGCTGGAGTTTCAAGTTTATTTTATTTTTCAAGAAACACTGTATACGAGATTATAAATATTAGCAAACTTGTATCATCACACATGGATTTACTGCATAGTTTAAGTTTTACTGAATTCTATGATAACTTTTTAAATGTCACAAATAACATATTAAGCGAATCGCAATACGAGTTATCTCCTAATAATGTACTATTTAAATTAAGTGAAATATATCCTTGTAACATTCACACATACTGTATACGTGAATGCTTAACTTATAATTTAGATAAAATACTGAATGATTTAGATAGAAAAATGTTTTTATTAAAAGCTTGAATAAAGAAAATATTAATTAAACCTTTATGTGTGTGTTTTTTATTTCTAGGTTAGGTATATGGAATAAAAATATGATGTTTTAAATAATATATATTGAACTAAAAACAGAGTATATATGATAAATACAATATAAAATAATAATATATGGGTAAATACAATATACAATAATAATAATATGCGATTAAATATAATAATAATAAAATTAATTCAATTTTTACAATAAAATATAATAGACAGAGAGATTTTTTTTAGTGGGCATCATCATCATCCATGATTGAATAGTGACCCCAAGGCAAAGTGTCATATGAGTTAGGTAGAGCGTAACGTTTATCATCGAATGGATTAAGAGCTATTTTAGTCTGCTCAATGCTGTACACATTATGTAATTTTGATTGTATATAGCGTTGTGTTTTGTGGAGTAAACATTCATCTTCCCAGTGCTGTTTATTTGAGGCTTTCTCAAGGCAATTAAAATAATCCTCGTAAGTGATTTTGTTTCTCACCACATTAGTTTTTACGCCTTTAGCCTTCTTCACAACTTTACCTTGCGCAAGCTTATACGTGTACTGCTTCGATCGCAAACCAACAAAGTGAGTCATCAGTACTCCGTTATTTTCATCTTTCATTAGGCCGGGAATTTTTTTATTCATTTGAGGTATATTCCAGCGATTATCTGAAGGATAGTCACTGGTGTCAAATCTATGAATGTCTTTCTTGATGACCTCTTCATACGCGTCATTACACTGTACTTCATATGTTAGACTGTCAGTATCGGTATATAAAAGTTTACAATTGTCTACGGGGAATTTTTCCAGCATGTAATCGTAATGAAATTCGTAAACACATGTTTTAGAAATATCTAATATAGCCATTCCTATATACAAGGGTTTATCGAATATAATGCGAGATTTTTTCATTTCTATAGTCATAAGTGTTTCGCTGAAAATGGATCTATTTTGAAAATTTGGACTTGCTATTAAATTTTTAGCCCCGTAACGCCCCTCCCATTTTTTGATTAATTTAACGATTCTGTGCTTACGAACATTCTGCATCGTCTTGCCGAATGTACTGTTATTCATTAATTTATAATTATTTTTCTCAAAATTAGACTCTGCTAGAGTCCTCAGTCTAGTGTTTAATTCTATGTAAGGTTTAAGCCAGGCAGACTGTTTAAATTTCAGCACTTTATGGATACGAACTAAGCGTAATCCGTGCTGCAAGACCTGTTTTAAACTTCTATAATGTAAAACATAATTTTGCTTAGGGTACAGAGTGGTCATTAATTTTTCAAATTTAGAATTTGGAGGAGCTCGATGCTCAGCGCAAAAAGGTAAATCTTTATGAAGATCGTGAAGATTTTCGGGATACTCAAGATCAACGTCAAGAATGTACCCAATTTCGGCATCATCAGGTACTGAGGTGACGTCAATATTGGTATCATCTACCCATTGAAACCCTTCATATGGAAAAGGTTGATTCATGGCCCATCCGTAAAGGTTATTTACATCAAAATAAAGCAAGTATGTCGAGGGTTTGGTGCTATCATAGCTGTCTAAATGTTTATTATTAGCCTCGGCATGTCTATTGCTACATTGACTGATGCCCCCTCGGATGCCGCGTTCAATGAACATTAACATATCCACGTCTTGGATGGTTTCTAGTTTACACCCTGTATATTTAAGCATACAATCCCAAGTGTAACCTGGAATGGTGTAATAGTGAGCGGGGTCTAGGCCGTATGTCTTGTGACAAGTACATCGAAAAGTCTCAAACACACAAGTTAATAGCATGATGTCTGTTTTCATGTACAGATCGCTGTAATCACCTAAATTTTGACAGTTAAATTTATCCCAAACTGTTTGCGCATGTCGGTAATCATTTTCGTTAATGTCTGAGTCATTTAATTTATTGTAAAAATTTGTCTTGTCTGGTACTTGTGGTTCGTCAAGTCGTTCTAAACTGTTTATGTAATCGTAGGGAAATATTCCCTTCTTTTTTAATAATTTTAATTTTTCGTCATTTAAATTCGGAAATTCTCGTTTTAAATTACTGAAATTAGCTTTCTTTAACGTGGAAGCAAGCTCCTCTAATGAACAGCCCATGAATCTGAATGAGTCTATAAATCGGAATTTTAAATTAGTTTCTTCATCGTAAACGGTGAAACTAATGTATTTTTCCTTATTTTCAGGTAATAATGTAATTTGATATCTCTCGGCAAGCTCTCTAATTGCAAAATGAGCGTCATACCCCCCCAAATTATGGAATACCACAGGAATTACGAAGGCATTTTTATAATTTAAATTACATCTATTGTGCGCAAACCCCCTGAAATTTCCAGTAAGATGGCAATGATCGCGAACAATTTTATCTTTTTCGTTGAAGTCATCCTCACATATATGACACGTTTTACTGACATCCCGTAAACTAACTATAGTATTCAGGGGTTCCACATGTTTCAATTTTGAAAAGACAAATTTTGCAATATTACTTAATTGATCCGCGAACCAAGACATGCAGTCCAAACTCCGTTCACTTTTATAATATGACCACTCATCATTATAATTACATTTAAAATAATATCCTGCACTGTATGCAGTATGCTTCTGATATCGATTTGTTTTACAATGACTACTATCTTCATTGAGGGGCTCTAGCAGAGATTCAAAGTCCGCGTACATTATAAAAGGTACATTTTCCTTGTAAACGAAATTTTTAAACTTAACAAAAGGCTCACGCGAAAACTCTACTTTACAATCGTTAAATTTTTCACACATGGTGGAATGTTCTTTTAATTTATCATCCGAACTAAAATAATTCAAACATCTATCACAGAAAAATTTTTTTTTATGTTTTGTAGACAGTTGACCACTTAACAGTCTAGATAAATCTTTAATTAAAACATAATGATATTTGATTTCCTCAGGTTCATCATCTTCTGGAATAGTCTCGAATTCTTTTAGTTTAGGATAATATTTATCTTGCACAATTAATAAATTTGCATGCTGAACCTGTTTATTTTTAGTTAAACGTATGGGAACTACTGAAAAATTCGCCCTATAATCCATTTCCAGCGCAAACACATTAACCGAAATATTATTTTGTTTTTCAAATTTAGCTATTTGAGGTATAGTCATGGGGAACTGAATGTCTTTTAAATTTAGCACATCTGCGTAAAACGGATATGAAGTGGTACGGTTTGAGTTTTTATTTGCACACACGCCTGCTTTTTTAAAATTTGTCCCGGTAATCTAATGTAAGATGAAACACCATTTCCCACCTCATATTTATTTAAATTTATTTCTAAACATAATATACGTGAAAGAGCCCAGCCCGAACCTGATTCGGAAAATTCTGAAATAGCGTGAAAAATATCGGCTTTTATGTTACTGTCAAACCATTCAGATAAATTTGTAGAAATGTCCACCTGTTTGTTTTTCGTACTGAAATATTTCCGCTCTGTTATTTCGATTTCTCCTGATTTCCTGATAAATTCAGCACAAAAGCAAGCGTTAATTTTCAGCATTGGTAATTTCTTTAAGGCATTTTTAACTCTAGCACTAAACAGATGTGAAGCATCATTAAAAAATTCCTCGATATGTTTATGAGTTAAATTAATTATCACCCCGGTACGAACGCGACTTTTAAAAGCCGTAGTTAAATCCTCCCACTTTACGCGATTCCCTCGTATATGAGTTTTCACGACATTTCCAGCACCCACACTATAATTTCGAATGATATGTTTAAATCTTTTTAAATGACCTAAACTGGTTTGCAATTTTCGCACTACACCTACAGGTAAAGCCGCACTGTTAATAGCCTTATTGAACAATCTAATGTGACAATTTATCTGTCTTACCCAAATGAGACGTTGCGTTGGAGTGCATCCTTCTTCTAAGAGAGCCTCCACTTCTGAAATTTAGACGTAATTTGGGTGCTAAGGACTGCTATTTCACTTGAGTTCATCGCCATGCTGGTGTACGTTTTGTCTGCACGAAAGACGTCTGTTAAATGAAGTAGGATTTGCTGCTCCGTCTATTATATTTTATAAAAAAAATTTCACCACTAAAAAGATAAAAAAAATAATTTTAAAATATTAAATTAAAAAATGATTTTTACTTACATTTTATTCAGATTCTAAGAATCTAAATCTGGATCCCAATGCGGGGTTTCCTTCCTCAATTAGGCCTTCGAATATTAGACTGTATTTCCCGTCAATAAATTCTTCCAGATTGTCTTTCATTACGGCTACCATACGTTTGGGTAAAAATAAATTTTTATCATGTAATTCCAATAATACACTATCACCGTATTTGGTTTTGATAATTTGTGCTCGATATATCGGGTGAGCCACATTAATTGGTAATTCGTAAATTTTAACGAATTCTTGGGTCTCTAAAAGGGATACTTGATTCAATTGAGTTAAGTCCATTTTAATTTCGAACTTCATTAAATAATAACTTAATAATGTATTATACTAGGTGTGCATTATTTTATCACTCTAAAATGTAATTACAAGTTCAAATTTTTAATTCTAACTAAAGAGCATTTATTTTTTTTAATTTAATTAACCTAAATATATTAGCCGATAATAAGTGATGCATTCAAACTGAGTGAAGGTGATGTTTATATTAACATTCTTGGAAGTCGGGTTTGTTTACTTAAAAGACACGTATCTCAGAATACCTAAATAGCGTCATTGATTTTTTTTTCTCTGCCATAGGCGTACTCTAGCAAAATTAATATAATTATATCCCCTTTTAAAGCAGGTACGCCTATGCTCTCTTCGTCTACATTACCATTTGCTCAGGAGTGCCAACTTAGAAACTAAAAAAAGCTTTTGGTCGTTGAACTACTCTTTCAGGGTTCCAGGGCCAGGGTGCAGGATGCAGGATGCGTTAGTGCATTGCACCTCTTGCGTTAGGTCTGAAGAAACGCCATCTTAAGACCTCTTGTATGACCTCCAGAGTGTAGCTACAAGAACCAAGGGCTCTCCTGATGGCCCATGTCCATCGAGAGTGCGTGGCCTTGAAACAGAGCCCGTACGCACCTAGTATATCTACTCACTCTTGTAAACTCTCTTATATTTACTAAAAGTTATTCTTTATAAAAAGTTTTCCTTGCCATAGGAAGTCATAAGCAGTCGTCAAACTTAAGATAAATTATACAGGGTATTCTAAAAATTTGAAAATTTATGGACTTTTAAGTCAATTGCTTTTTTACATCTTTATTGAACATTTTATTTAGTGTTTCCAATTATTTAAAATACTTAATTTCAAATGAATTACATTTCATTTAACTAAGTTGAGAACTATTCTACATGTAGACCTCCAAAAAGTACACATTTTTTAAATTCTTCGTATGCATTAGAGGTCACATCTTCATTTATGGTTGCAAGAGCTTCTACAATTTTTTGCTTTAATAAATCTACGTCGTCTTCGAAATTGTTGAAATACTCGAACTCGAATTGTAGAATGTGCTGGACATCCGTCTTGTTGAAAAATTATTCTTCTACGTTTTAAATTTTCATTGTCCAATTTCCAAAACAAAATTATTTAAAAGTTCTAAATAAGTATCTTGGTTCAAAATTCTATCAATAAAATAAGGACCGTTTATTCTATGATGCAATATGTCGTTTTTAAACTTTCGACTGTTAGTGATAAATCGGAAAATTGGATTTTCCTGAGCCCAGTACCTACAATTTTGAGAGGAAACTATCCCATGGCCCATTAGTCTTAAAAGTAGATTCGTCCACGAATAAAATGTTTCGATAAATTAATGATCTATCTGCTAAAATTTTCTCACCCCGTTAAGCAAAAGTCCAAACGACGAGCATCATCTCCAACTTGAAGTTTGTGGATTAATTTAGGATCGAATGCACGAAATAATAATAATAATAATAATAATAATAAAATGACTTTATTTCAGGCGGAGTCTAGCCTAAGCTATCCTCTGAATATGAGATTTGCTAATACCTAAATTTAATGACCATCTTGGGTGTTCTACAATCTACAGTCTAAAACTACACCGGTAGCAGCGTCATCTTCATTTAATTGTTTTTGTTTTTTTTCACATTTTTTACTTCCCCGGTGGTATCAAATTTATAAATTAATTTACATACTGTGAATCACTGTAACATCTGGATATTTCTCATTGAAAACTTCAATAGCGTATTTATAAGAAACATTTCCGATTCCATAGCATTTGATCAAGTAAATTCGTTGTTCCAAGGTTAAGGCGCTTTTAGACAGTCATGCAAATTGTGCCAGTTGGCTTGTGTATGCAAATTTGCACAAATGTACTGAGTCGTTGTACATCTGTTTAGATGCTCATGCAATTTGCGCAACTGATTTGTGCATGCAAATTTGCACAAATGAACGTCGCTGTATTCATTTAACGTTCAGTCTACCTTACACAGTTAGTATATCAAGAGTGTTGATTTTTGACAATATATACTTGTAAAGCCACTTCATAGCGTCACCTTACCAAGCCCAACTGAGTTAATATATTACACTTATTTTGGGAAACCCTTATTTTCAACTCATAAGTGTTGAATGAAATTATTATAATAATAATTTGACCCAACATGGACAGAACTAAATTCATAAAATCCAGATAAAAAAGGTAACCCACATAAAGAAAATTTTCTGATATTAAAAAAAGTGCAAGTTAATGGTATATGCTTATTTAATTTTCCTATGAAACGAATATCTTGACAATTATTTAAATTATGAATAATATTTCCTGCACATATAAATAATAAAGCTTTAAATAAAGCATGAGTTAATAAATGAAAAAAAGCTAATTTATACTCTCCTAAAGCTAAAATCCTTATTATTAAACCTAATTGACTTTATGTTGATAAAGCAATAATTTTTTTTAAATCAAATTCAAAATTAGCCCCTAAACCTGATATAAATATAGTTAAACTTGAAATTAATAATAAAATTAATATTAAATTTGAAGAAAAACAAAAATTAAAACGAATTAATAAATAAACCCCAGCTGTAACTAAAGTTGAAGAATGAACTAAAGAAGAAACTGGAGTTGGAGCTGCTATAGCAGCAGGTAATCAAGAAGAAAAAGGAATTTGAGCTCTTTTAGTTATAGCAGCTAAAACTACCATATATGAAATTAATTTTATAGAAAAATCTTCTTTTATTAAATCCAAATAAAAAATAAAATTTCTTCTTCCATAATTTATTATTCAAGCAATAGATATAAGTAAAACAACATCTCCAATACGATTAGATAATGTTGATAATATCCCAGCATTAAAAGATTTAACATTTTGGTATCGATCACTCGTCTTTAAGCGCGGCCGTCGCGGTCGCTGACCCCTTGTGGGGGTATCGTGGTTATGGTGGCAGACCTTGCTAGGTGAGGCTCTATATGTACTATGATGATTGTTTAATATATACCCTTATTTATTATCCATGTCTTCTTATTGCGTTCTAGTATTAGTCTAGTATCTGTGTTGACCCCATAGCTTACGACCCTCGCAATTGCGTCGGTTTGACCATTCGGCTGAGCCAAAGAAGAGTGAACGAGCAAGACCTGTCTGGGCAGGTGTCAGAAGTGAATTGTGTATTGTGCAAAGTGTTTAGCTAGTGTTGTATCTTTAGTTCAGGACGTTGCGAAGCCTGTATACGAGGAAGCATTCATTGTCGACAGTTGCCATTAATCTATCGATTTCGAGACTTCGATATATTAAGGGTTTGCCAAGACCTGCGTTGAATTCAACGGCCAAGAGTTAAATCAGATGTGGTGACAGCGGTTGGTTGACTTAATACGAATATCGGTCGTTCCCTCCCACTATCACTGGTTATAACGAATGGTTAACTAACGTTGACACAGCCTTAGCAAATTAGTTTAGTTATTAAACGTTGATATGGCGCCCAACGTGGGGCTGTGCTTCAATTGACTTCATCTCTTGCAAAAATCGTAGTCATGAACGACAATCCTTTGATATCTTTAACCCCTAGTTGCTTTTACGAGCAAGAGACCAGGTTAATGGAAGATTCCTCCGTAGTGCCGGAGCGGCAGCCGGAACTGATCAGTAATGTTTCTCCCTCGTCGAGGTCCCCTGATAATCCTCCATCAATGGAAGATCTATTCGCCAAGATGGCACAAACTTTCGTAAACGCTATGCAGGACGCTGCACAGTGCACAACTTCAACGTATGACCGACCACGTAGTCCTAACGTGGAATATCATGGCTTAGACCATGAGAGTCCCGAAACTTTCATCCGAAATTTCGAGGACTACTGCCTCAGAGCACGAATTAACAATAGTACAGACCGATTCCATTTAATAACTGAACAACTCAAAGGAGAAGCCCGAAAATGGTTTGATCAATATCGAACTCTTATTACTTCATACGAAGTATTCATTGAACGTTTCCGCAATAGATTTGATTCAGGCGATATCTACACTCAAGCAATCACAAAGCTTTATGGCGAAATGCAGCGTGCAGGTGATTCATCAGCGGTATTCATTACCAAGAAAATATGTCTTTTTAATAGGGTCGACCCCTTCAAACCGGAAGCTCTGAAGGCCAGTATCATACTGGACCAACTCAGACCGGAGATACGTTCTCGCTTACGCGGAACACATATTTTTAACACTGAATCACTTGTATCTATAGCACCTAGGGTAGAGCGAGATATAGCTGATGAAGGATCTGCGGCACGTTCAATCGAAACCAAATCTAAAGCAAAATCAAATCAAAATTATAATCAATCATCTTCTGGCAACTCCAATAATGGCCGTGTTTGGCAAAATTCCCATAGTGAGAATAACAATAGAGACACTCAAGACGTCAGGAACCGACAAGTCCATTTCCAAGATCAGGCAACCTCTAGCAATCAATTCCGTCCAAATTCCAACAATCAGAAAATTCCACCTACTCCATGTCGATTCTGTCCTGATGGTCCAATGGCATTACCATTCCGATTGTCCTAACAATCCTTATAAGAGACGACAACAGGGAAACTTCTCGGGGGTTCGGGAACAGGGCAATTCCCGCAATCCACCTCCAGTCGGCCCTACGAGTACGCCTCGTCGTCAATAGACCAATCCCAAACTATAAACCCATTTGACCACTTACCTGACCTGACGTCAGAATACCCAGAATATGCTAAAGACCCTGCAACTTTCAACCTATAATCCTATCAGAAGCCATTAACCATTTATCAAATTTTTATCCTTTGCCTCGAATCAAAATTATCGTTAATAATAAACTTGTGTTCGCACTTCTTGATACCGGTGCTACAAGGAATATCATTCATCCGCAATTTCGCTCATCGATGAATAATCTATCAGATCCTCAAACTTTCGCTCTTGCTTGTGGCGATCAAGTTATTGATTCGCAAGGCACTACTTCTCTAGACATCTTTATATCGGATGTTCGTTTCCATGTACCATTTCAAGTTATCGAAGAACTGAACGAAGGAATCATATTAGGAGCTCCATTCCTTTATTCTCAACATGTCGTATTTGACTATCATAGGAAATGTGTGTATGTGGGAATAGACAGACGTATAACCGTGTTCTGGAATCAGGCAACAGATAGAGCATCTAATGAAGAATTGCCGGAAACCCTAAAAATTTCTAACTCCATTTTCAATTCACTTTTCAAAGAATTTTCTGATCTATTTACGGTGGAATTGACTCAAGCAACCACCGTAAGTGTTAAACACAAAATTATCGTTAAGGACCATCGTCCATTCAATGTAAAGCCATATCCCATGTCGCCTAGTAAAAAGAAGATCATGTATGATCAAATAGAGGAAATGTTAAAAGCCGGTGTTATTGAATCAAGCACATCACCATATAGTTCACCCCCAGTTATCATTGAGAGACAAGATAAGAAACCGCGTTTCTGTATCGACTATCGTAGATTAAACGAAGTCACGCTTGACGAAGCATCAGTTTTACCAAAAATCTATGAAAGTATCAAGGACCTGGGGAAAGCTACAGTATTTACTGTACTTGATTTGAAGAGCGGATATTGGCAAATTCCTTTAGATGATTCATCCAAAATTTACACAGCGTTTACTACTCATGATGGAGCTGCCTATCAATTCAATGTTATGCCATTCGGCTTGAAGACTGCCCCGTGCACATTCCAAAAATTCATGGCCAAAGATGTTCTAACAGGATATTTGCATCATTTCTGTAAAGTCTATTTAGACGACATCATCATTTATAGTGAAGATTTGGAAGGACATGTGGAGCACCTCAGGTTGATTTTCGAACGATTAAGGCTACATAACTTGAAGGTTTCTCCGTATAAGTGTGTAATCGCTACTAATGAGATTAACTATCTTGGACATCAGATTACTTTAGATACCACTAGACCACTTGATAAACATAAATTGCAGCTTCAGAACTATCCTGTTCCTAACAATAAACGACAACTTCAGAGTTTTCTCGGTCTATGCAACTGGGTAAGAGAATACATCCCTAATGCAGCCCTCATTACCAAGCCGCTAACCAGACTACTCTCGAATGACGTCCAATATAAATGGACAAAGGAGGCCCAGAACGCGTTTATGAATATTAAGCAGATCTTAGCAGAACCCTTGGAACTTCATAGACCAGATTTGGACAAAACTTTTATTCTTCAGACGGATGCTAGTCTACTAGGCATGGCAGCAGTTTTATATCAGTTCGGCGATGGAGGTGAAAGACATATTATATCTTATGCAAGTCATACCTTGTCTCCTACAGAGAGAAAATATCATATTAACGAGCTAGAATGTCTAAGTGTGGTTACTTACGTTAAGAGAATAAGATTTACTTAGCAGACAAACCTTTCATCGTCCGAACTGATAATAGGGCTCTCATGTGGTTGGATAAGCACCGAGATGAGAAAACGAAGTTTACAAGATGGTCGTTGTTGTTGCAAGAATATTCTTTCAAAATTGAACACTGTCCAGGCAAAGAAAATCTTTTGGCCGATTATCTCAGTAGGAATCCTCAAAATTCAAGTTTGGAGCATCTCGATGAAGAGCGAATGTTTCCGCCTAAATTCAAATCAAAAGAAAATATTTTGGCTATCACCCATTTGGAACTTTATCAATCTATTATAGAAAGTCAACAGGATTCTACGAACATCAGGGAGAAAGTTAGTCGTTGGATTGAACTCAGTCAACGAACTATAAATGAGAGATCGGTTAAAGACCAGAAATTTTACTCAACTCATCAAGTGAGAAATGGCATACTTATGAGATTGATTTCAAACAAAATTTATTTAGTGGTACCTAAACGTAAGATCAAAGAAACCATTTCACATTTTCACGACAAGACTGGTGTCGGCCATCCAGGAAGAGAAACCTTTCGGACCATATCTAAAACTTATTATTTTAACAACATGTCCAGGCTAGTAGGCCAATATATTCAAAATTGTTTAGTGTGCAAATCTGTTAAAGGACGACAAGTGCAGCCGGAAGCCCCATTACGGTGTCATGAACCTCAATACCCTTTTGAGGTGATCAGTATGGATATCTTGGGACCATACAAACGCGCTAAGGACACTGGTAATCGATTCATAGTCATGACGGTCGATCTATTTACTAAGTGGACCGAAGCGCAAGCTTTCGTAAAGGTGAATGGTGAAACTTTAGTTCGATTTCTGGAGGAGCACTGGATATCTCGGTTTGGCTTGCCGAAGACTATCATATCAGATCAAGGAGGACATTTCCAAAGTGGATGGTATACTCAGTTTAGTAAACGCAATCATATTCAAAATTTCTATACGCCCATTTATCATCAACAAGCAAATCCAATAGAAAGGCAGGTGCAAGAAGCCAAGAAAATTTTAAAATCTCTTATGTTCAATCAGGCAACAGACACATGGGATATGTACATTGTACAAATGCTTTACAACCTAAGAACTAGAAAGAACGCTTCCACAGGATATACACCAAGCTTTGCAGTTTTAGGCTACGAACTAGCAGAAGCAGGCGACTGGCAGATAGAAAGCTATTTTCAAGAAAGGCAACCCACCTTAACCCGACTATCGTTCAGAATATAAGTCAAAATTCACAACAGTATAGACAAAAATACGCCCCTAAGGAAGCAGTCACTCCTATTGTTCTAAAAGTTGGAGACAGAGTTATGGCTAAAAATATGCGTAAAGATAAACAGGCATTTATACCATCGTGGACTGGGCCACATAGGGTGACAGAGAAAGTGTCAAATGAGGTTTATATTATCCAGAAAGACCAACATCTATCCCGATTACATGTGAACGATCTGAGACTTGTGAAACCAACGGAGGAAGTAGGATTCGCATCCAGTGAAGACGATTCCGATGACTCTTCAGTGGGCGATCCGCACGATGGACCAGAGCATTCCAATGATCCAATTCCCGTCCAAGTCCAAATTCATACCCCTAATACAGCCAGCGTAGCTGTCTCGAATGTAAGAAGGCATCCTGCGTCGAAGCAGACAAAGGGTAGCGTTTCCGAAGGGCCGGAAACCAGTTCGCAAGCAGCTTCGCATGCTGATATTTCCATTCATGATCCAGATCCTTCCACACTAGTACATGACCAAAATTCTATTCGAACCAATGATTCCAAGCAAACCACTGACCAGACTATTCCGCTTACAGAGGGTCCCTCTGAAGCAAATATCCTTTCTGAAAATATTCCACAAAATTCCTGTAATCCTTTCAATCTCGAGAGAGAGCGAAGACTCATAATTCCTTTGACAAATGTTAAACTACCAAATTTAAGTTATTTTCCAAAAGACGTTCCGTAGAGAAGTCTCTCCTCCCGCTGTCCACACGCGAGGAGAAAACAGAGTGTTGAGATTATGTCCAGAAATTTTAAAGCCCAAATTCATAGTCGGATACTGCGGTATCCTTTGTTTCAATTTTAACTAATACGTACTGATTTATGTTCACAGCCTGAACATAAATAGATGCATGCTGATCCTATCCTGAGATCCAAACCATAAATTCCCAATGCAATGATCCACCAGTCCCAATGGTATGTTGGCAGATTCCAGACGAACGAGCCAAGCAGTGAAGTGCAGCATTCTCCAAGAGGATGGACTCCCAAGACAGAAGACGAAGACGAAGACAGAAGACGAAGATCGAAGAACAAGACAGAAGACCCAGAAAACAGTGCATAAAGACACTATCATGTGTTCCTAATATGTTTATTCGATAATTATGTTAAGTCCACTTTTGACCAATAATCCTATAAATTACCAATGTTATGATCCATTTTACCTTTAAACCTATGAGGCCAATAATTTTATATATTCTAAATGTTCAGTCCCATACTACCATCCAGCCAATAATTGTATAAATTGTAATGTGTTCTATCTATCTATGTAAACCATACCACCACCACCATATTCCCACAAGAGTTGTTAATAAATCCTATGATCCATATATCCTTTCTTTTATTTATTTCCTGATGGAAGTAATTAATTTTAAAATATTATTAAGTAATCTTAAGCAGTGACACAGTGTAATAGTGATCGATTCCGAAAGACGAATTTTCCAAAGGAGGGGAGTGTTAACGTACCCAGGAGAAGCTGTATAAGTAGTTTTAAGCAAAAGATCCCAATTAGACATAAGCACACAAGCTAAGGCTTGAATGGTGTATATGGAACATCTGTTCCATGTACACCATTTTTTTTATCAAAATTATCTCGAATTTCACTTCAGTTCCTAAACCCAAAATTCCTTCTTTTTGCCTGGTATGCATGAATCCATGCATATCAGGATTTTTTATAAAATTTTAAAGACGATTTTCAGTACACTTTCCAAAATTCCCTTTATCTTTTTCGGCCATTATCCCTTGTTTGAACGAACGCATCCAGGCACGATGCAGCATGTAGAGATGACCAAGGACATGCATTATCCATAGCCAGTACCGATTCCTCGAAGGACGGACTGCGCCACGGCAATGATCATAGAGCAGATGATCATTGTCATAAGCCGGTCTAACGGATCACAGGAATACTCTACAAAGGCGCGAGAGTGAATCTACCGTAGATCGGTAGCTCTTGATCTGATCTATCCTAGACTGATCCACCTTCGTGGTCGCACTGATCTACGGACCCATAGGTTCACTCTACCCTCGCGTTCTGGAATTCCTAGTGAGTCCGTGACCTACGGCTTCCAAGGATGGTTGAGCTGGCCTCGCCTACCCATTGGTCATCGTCTCTACCGGGATCGTGTCTGATAGCACCATTTTGAAATTTTAGGAACTGTATCAAAAAGTGAAATTGCGGAATTTTGCGACGCCACGT